>LHUT01010007.1:6687-17362 GCA_001412135.1 Silene latifolia subsp. alba | reverse complement strand
CTTTTGCAAAAATAATAGTGTCATCTGCAAAGGTAAGAAATGGTACTCTAGGTATTCATGCACCAATTTTAATACCAATACCACTCTTTAAGTCCTCGCTCGTCATATAATGAGTACGAGCAAGTAAATCAGCACAAATGATAAAAATATAAGGAAATGGATGATCACCTTGGCGAATCCCTCTACTCGGAAAGAAGACATCACCCGGCGATCCATTGACCAAAACAAAATAAGAAACGGTTTTGATACATTCCAATTCATAAAAATGTTGTAGTACACTTGTATAGAACTCGACAACAGTGTGGGCAAACTCCAGCCAGCCAGCACTTCTAGGCCAAAAATGATTAGCCTGCACCTACGCGGGGCCGGGTCAGCACGAAGATTTTCAGCAGTGCCCGGTAAAAAACAAAAAAATAATTTAACAAACCTTTTATCGGCCAAGCCATACAATAAGGAGTCTAGCCAACCCTCCCCTTTCACTAATGTGCTTGGGCTGCAACACCACACCCAAGCCCGCCCCCGCCTGCACTGGCCTGACTCAGTGTTCGATCCTCGACATGTAGACTTGTAGTCATGTCCAGTGTACACTATACTGGGACCCACGATGACATGTCACCAAACTTTTCTTATAATTTTTTTAATAAAGGGATAAAATTATCAAAAATAAAGTTGAGTTCCGATTAGTAATTTGAAAGAGGCTCCCTTAGTCCGTATACTTGATTTCTTTTTCAACATCATATAAACATCGTGAAATCTAAGTGATGTGAGCTGCTTGGGGTTTGATAGTTGACCCGGTGTTGACGGGGATAATTGCTGGTGGTGCGAATATGATTGAATTGGATCATTATCGAGATCAATTTGTCTTTCAATTCCCATTTCTATTTAAATTTGCACATGGGTATTGTTGTCGAGCAAAGTACTACAATTTGCTATGTTTTCCTATGTTATGCTCGACTCATTTCTGTAATTTTGCTTTGACTTTGCTTCCCTATTTTACTCCATTTACTTCACCCCCACCTTGGTTTTCCTGTGCTTCCAACGGCCTGAAGACTATAAAATAAAACATCGACAAGCAATAACAAAATTATGTGTAATAATTAAATTGGAACTGCTAATCTAATATTGAGTAACTAGCATAGATCCCGCGCAGTAAATGCGTGGCATTTATAGAATATTTACATTTTATTGTGTATTACTTTCTCATTCAAATTTATACCTTTAACTTTTTTATATTTCGCCTTATTATATTTTGATATGAGAAAAAAAATAAAACTAAGAAACTAAGAAAAAATTTGAGTATGTCATGAAATTTGTATTTTAATGAATTTTTTATCACAAAGTTAAGGATTTCATTTTATTACTTTTTTTTAAATCATCTTAATGATTTTTTTTTACAAAGCTAATAATATTAGTTTATACTTTTGTTTTATAGAGTGCAAGTATATATCAAGTCATTCTCAAAGAAAGATTAGCAATTTGTATTTTATAATTTTATGCCACTCTTATTTTATTTTGATTAAAAATTATAATTGAGAATTTAATGAAAAAAAGTATACATTAAAGAAAAGATTATAGTTTGGAAAAAAATCTCATTACTTTTCTTATATAAATAGATGGAGTTTGGAGGGGAAATTTTGATAAGTTTTATTCTCTTAGTATATAGGAGATTATAGCAATGATTGACGGTATACTTATTTTTTGACAATGATTGAGGATTTTATANAATTGTCAATTTAAATTTCACAAATAATACATTGAAAAGTAAAATTCTATAAATACCGTGCATAGATTGCACGGGGTCTATACTAGTTATTAATTAAGATTCTAGGCTATAGTCTAAACAACCATAACCTTAAGGGTAAAAACAAATTTTATATTTCAACCGACAATATCTATACACAAGTTATAGTTTAGAAACTCACTTTTAAACGAGCATTATACATTTTTTTTTGGCAGTCGTAAAGAACTATTTCCTACATTCTCATCATCCTGCTAAATTATGAGCACACATATTTAGACCCCTAGATATAAAAATAAAACATAAACGGTGAAACGACGGGAATAAGGACAAATAACTTCAAGGATACCCCTGATTGAATGACGACCCACTTTCGTTCCAGCAAGTTGATTCAGTAGCTGTAGGCAATCCGAGGAAATATCCGGATGCAAGATCCCTTGTGTTAGAGCCCATTCCAGCACCTTTCTTAGACCCAATGCTCAGCCTGCAATGCCGACTCCGCTTTAGCTTTGCTTCCCCCCTCAAAGATAATGCTACCTTCCCCACCATAATCCACCCACCCAATCACCGCATCATAAGAATCAAGGCAGCTAGTATCAACCTTTACTCCCGTGAGGAGACACAGCGTATCGCCTCCAACAACATAAAATAGGCAACTGTTTTTAATTCTATGTTGAAGACTATCCTCCGAATCATGTTCCACGTTAGCAACACCACCGTATTCCTGAATTTTAAGTTGATACGCTTCGCGGCCAGAGGAAATAATTTGGGACACCAACATGTAGAATACCTTTGGGATGAAAACCGCTGCTCAGAAAATCACAGTATTTCCCATAGTCCATAAATCCCAGATTATGGCCAAGAACTGTAGTAATCGGTCTTCCGTCTCATCTAACTTACTCAGGTAATATTTCCAATTTATCAGCCAATCCCCAGTACTCATATTAGTAGCATGATGAGTATTGATTCCTAGACTAGAACTTGCTCAAATTTTCGATGATAAACAGCAGCCCCTAAAAAGATGATCAAGCATTTCCAGTTCCAGGATGTCGTTGGAACACAGAGGGCAAACATGATCGACATTGATACTCCTTTTAATGAATTCAATACCGATTGGAAGCGAATTGGTTAAAATTTTCCAAAATAATACTTTCCACACCCAGGGACCAGGTAGCTTCTATAATTTCGATTTGTAGAATTTCTTACCACTGACACTAATTCTCGTATTATCCCTCTCTGAGTTCCTCTGAACCCTATATATCTCAAAAGCATTACCATATCCTCTTTTAACCGTATCAGTAGTTGTCCGTTTCCAATAGGTAACGTCCTTCATTTGTGAAAAACAAAGAGGAATGGCCAAAATCTTGTGAGCCCATTCTTGAGTAAAAAAATCCTTTATTAGTCCCTTATTCCATACTACACTTTCTAAACAAATATTCTTAACCCTAAGATCCATCAAGTGACTATACGTAAGTTCAGTAAATCATTCCTAGGTTCCGGGCTCTCTCCATTTACCCATTTCGAATTCCAAACACTCAATTCAGAATCAATACCTGGTTTCTATCCAATGTTATTCATGAATAATGAGACTCATACCATACAAGATGCTACGGAGACCCCAAGACAAGCGTCTGCCTTTCCTAATACTTAGCTCATCTAAGTAATCGTTCACCCCAAATATCTTATCCCAGTAAACACGGCAAAAGAACGAGTCCTTCATAGAGACCAATTTCCAAGCATGGTTCGCCAACAAAGCCTGGTTCAGACACTTAATATTCCAATTTTCTAGTCCACCTGTCCCCTTCGGTAGACTGAGAAAATTCTTGCTACACCAATGGATGGATCTGGACGATCTACATCCCGCCCACCAAAAATGCGATAAAAGCGAATTAATCATGTTTGCCACACTTACTGGTACCTTGAATACCGATAGAAATAAATTAGATAAATTTGATAGGACAAACGAGACCAAAGTAAGCCTTCCATCCGGTGACAGGAAAATCCCATTCCACGAAACATTGTCCACCAAACCTTTTAACAATTCTTTTTTCGAAGGCTGGAACTAAGTAGAACTACCAAGATACTTCCCATTGCAATCCTTTTATTGTTCTTATATTGAGAGTCGTTAGACACTTCATCGCGATTAGTAATTTAGTACTTGGACTAAACAAAATATCCAATTTTCCATGATTTAGAACTTGCCCTGAGGCCTGATAATACCGATCCAAGAGATATTTCAAATGGGTTACTACATCCTCCTTATCATGTAAGAAGAAAACCGAGTCATCCGTAAAAAACAGATGGGTTATCGGCATCGTCGTCCTACTAAGTTTAATTCCTTTTAGACGACCCCCTGTTGTGCATAGGACATATTACAAGAGAGGACCTCCATACATAAGATGAAAAGGAAGGGATATATCGAGTCACCTTGTCGCAATCTGCATTTCGGTTGAAATTGTTGTAGGGCGACCCATTGAACAACACCTCATCAAAGACCGTATTGACATAATTCATAATTAGCTTAATAAATCGATCAGGGAACCCGAGTCTTTCCAAAACAGCTTGCAGGAATTCTTACTTGACCCGATCATATGCCTTACTCATGTCCGCTTTAAAGGCAAACCTTCCATGTCTATTTTTATTGTGAAAGTTAATATTGAAAATAGCTTCATGTGCGAGTAAAATGTTATCACTATTATGTCGTCCCCGAATAAAAGCATTCTAAAATTCTCCCACTAAATATCCCATAACTTTGGCCATGCGATTGATGATATATTTAGTAATAATTCTTATGAATACATTACACAGGCTAATAAGGCGATAATCATTAACCTCTTCCGGGTTCTTACTTTTCGGGACAAGAGTGATGAAAGTTCTATTGAGCTCTTTTAGGACTAAACCAGAGTTAAGGACCGACAGGACAACTTTCGTGAAATACTTCTTAATAAAATGCTAGCACTTGTGATAGAAGATTACTGGAATACCGTCTGGACCAGTTGATTTCAACCCCCCCTCCCCCCTCCCCCCAACACACACACATATACACTTGAAACGTCGCCTATCTCACTTCTTTCATAGTGAATGGTTTAGCTAGATAGTCCGCATCATCATGGCGGACCCTCCTCGTGAGAACTTGAAACACTTCAGCATAAGAGTCAATACATTCCCCCACATTACTGCCATTTGCAGGTTGTATAGAAAAACTTATGAAACCTATTACTCACTATTCCTGGTCATACTCCCAACACCCGTTATTCCTTTTAATCCCAAATATAAAATTCCATCCGGCACGACCTTTTACACAACTAAAGAAATATTTCGTACATTTTTCTCCATCAACCATCCATCTAACCTTGGCTTTCTGCTTCCAAAAAGCCGCCACTGCCGTCACAAAACTCCGCACCTCCTCATTAACCTCAGAATATAAATCGTCCTTTCCTTCCTTAATGGCTAACTCCATTGTTTGCTCTAACTTACTATCAAAGTCATCACATTTTTTTCTTCCATTCTGGTCTTTTATCAAGTGCCCACTTCTTAACCCCTTGTATTGTATGAGCAAGTTTCCTAACCACCTGGAATGGAGGCGAGCCATATCCCTTACATACCATGCTTCCAGTATAATTTGGATGCATTCCTCATACTCCATGGCCAAGGAATCAATTTTATACGGCTTCTTATTTGAATTCATTGTTAAATGTAAGTCCATTTTAATAGGTGCATGGTCCGAAATTTGAATGGGATGATGTTTAATTCCACTATTTGGAAAAATAGTAAGGTAATCCTTTGATTCCAAAGATTTGTCAATACGTTCATAAACTCGTTTATCACCTTTCATATTATTACACCACGTGAAACGTTGACCTTTGAAAGGTATATCAATTAGCTCATTGTTGATCCTCCAACAATTAAACTCGTAAGTTCCACGAATAGTATTTTGACTACTACTTAATTTATCGCAAGCA
This sequence comes from Silene latifolia subsp. alba, assembly GCA_001412135.1. NCBI lineage: Eukaryota > Viridiplantae > Streptophyta > Magnoliopsida > Caryophyllales > Caryophyllaceae > Silene > Silene latifolia. The sequence continues at coordinate 11,662 of LHUT01010007.1, read as the reverse complement.
TAATCCACTTGATTAAATCATCTATGATTTAAAACGGGTACGTAAAATTTGTAATCCACCATTCCAATTCCTCTAAAACTGAGCAACGAAGACTAAAGAATAATGTTAGGAGCACCATAGAAAAGCGCAAGATACCACGAAAGCCCATTATGTTTTTCCACTAGTAGGATAACAAAATTAGTACATGACATTACATGGCTCATCTTAGCCTCCTTACGCCATCCAACCTATAATCCGCCTGAAGCGCCAGTGGCGTCAACACCCACCGAATTAATAAAACCAAAAGATTTAAACATAGGGCTAATAGTATTTACATAACATTTTGTCTCGATTAAAAAGAGAAAATCGTAGTACTTATTATTCATAAACGCTCTTAACTTAGAAATTTTAGGAGAGAGCGTGTTGTTTAAGCCCCTACAATTCCAGCTCAGGCCTATCATGGGTCACGAGGAGGTTGTGATGGCCAAACCTCCGCAAAGCCAGTGCTAGTGTCATTAAAAGATGATGCATCACTTGAGTCCACCAATTCCATATCCGTTACATTAATACGGAAACCACAGTTCTGTCCCTCTTTATCTCTCTTACCATGTATCCTATCCCAATAACAGCTCCTCATTGCTAATTGCGAGAGATAAACCTTAGCCTTAGCAATTGATTTCATAGCATCCCCAGGCACCAGTGACTCATGCACCTCAATCCTGCACTTTCTTTTCTTAGCACCAACAATAACCTCCCTATGAATGGTACCAAATTCAGAATTATAATGCAAATCCGGAAGTCCCACAAATCCATCTGAAACACTTATAAATTTTCCATTCTGATCTTCTATTGTTGTAATCATACCAGACCTGGCCCTGACCCCTACCTCAGGCACATCAAAATACCTAGCACCTTTCTCCTTCATATCACCCACCCCCTATATTCAGAAGTCCATCATCGGCAACTTTGATTAGTTTTCCTAACGGTTTAATAGATGAAGATCCCTCCCAGAGCTCTTTATCCTTACGTTGAATAGCAGCAAACACTAGAGATATTAGGATACTACCCACCATAATTGAGCAACTCTCCATCCCACCACTAGTCTCTCTATTACCCCCCCAAGTTCAATTGAAGATCAGTATTCACTTCATCCATGTCATCAGAGGAGATAATATTAATCGTAGCATTATTCATGCTGGCTGTTGAATTATCAGAAAAAACGCTACCATTTTTAGCTATCCTTCCAGGAGGAGATGACCTCCCAGATGAGGAATCAGAATCCTCCACATTGATAATAACATTATGATCATCCTGCTCCACATTTGCATGTCCCTCGTCACCTTAATATTGATTATGATGAAAATCAATAGGATAGTGATACACAATAGAAATCGCACGTGGGGGAGGATCAAAGGTTTGGTTATAGTCACGGTTATCATCATCCATTTGAGCCCAAGCCACATCATTCTCAACCCTTTTCAGCATGGCTTCCTGAATTCATAAATCTCAATCATACATAACCCTAGATCCATAAGTACTTGTATAAACAAGGTAAGGGCTAACCCCATCAAGATTTTCCATAACCATATTAGTCCCTTGGATAGCTTCATGTTGAGTATCAAACTCTTCATCTGCACTGTAAAACTCCTCATTATTATTAATATTATTACCTTTGTCCAGCCATCCCCCAATACCTTCAGATCCCATATAATTGACATTAGCTTCAACATCATTTCCTCCTTGAAGAGCAGCAGCATCAAAACCCACTCCCTATATAAACCCATTATTATACGCTCCATTCACTCGAGCCTCATTAGTTTGTCCCCATTAGCCTCCTCCATAACAACATCAACATTGTTACCCACATCACCAGTATGTCCAACCCCCCAGGGCCTCCTTTGACCTACCTAAAAAAGCACCGGTCCAGCAAAAGGTACAGCCGTTAAAGCAAACCTCATCCCACGAAATACCCTTCCCCCAGGTGTTGTTACAAGATCAAAATAAATGATCATCTCAGCCTCTTGACGTATATTACGATTCCTATTCCTTCTTCTATTACCCAGATTGACCCTTGAATTCACATGCCTTCTAGTAGATGGCGTCGCCCGAAGGTCCATATTGAACATTGTATGGTTGCTTTCTTCCGTAAACACCACAAACCCTCTTTCTGTGGTCCGATCAAGCATACCATTAATATATGAAACTATAGTTATGATAGTCTCCCTATATTGCGATCCCTTATGCCCAATCTTCCCACACTTGATACAATACTTGAATATTTTCTCATATCTGAACTCCACCCAAAGCAAATGACCCCCATCCATAGCAAAAAAAGAACCCTGAAACCAGAGGTTCATTAAGCATAATACATACTCTAAGTATTAGATAGTCATTATTTGGTGATACCTCAAAAGGTTCAATCTGGTATCGATGACTTAGAATCTTACCAGCTACGTAAGCAACATGCATGGTGAGATACTCAAACGGTAGACCACAAACTCGAACCCAAACCTCAGCATAAGGAAAACGGATTATTCTAGGAATCAAATCAGGATACCATCGAGCAAAGACCTCACAACGCCATCAAAAGTAGCTGTAATACCACGGTATTCTAGGTCTTGTTACTCGGCCGAATAGGTCTAACTCAGCCGAGTAATGCGTCGTGTGTTTCTGGTCAGGCTACTGTCCAGGAATACTCGGCGGAGTATGGTAATACTCGACCAAGTAAGGTATACTCGGCCAAGTATTCTCAATACTCGACCGAGTATCTGGTCTGGCGAGGTTAATTTTCGCGGTTTGATTAAGGTGATTAGAGATTATTTATTTCGTATTACCAGTTACTAAATCATTTTACAAAAACGTAAACTATGTTTACCACTTCTCTAATCCCCCTAATCACTCCCAATGCTAGTTGATTGATCGTGATTCTACATCCCGTCTTTCCGTACCGGTTTTGTTGGTAAGTTTCTNCGCAAGTCTACACTTCCGTCTTTTATCCCGATTTCGTTGGTAAGTCTCTAGTGTTTTGTAATCCGTTAATAGGCCGTCTTTTAGGGTTGCCCTAATTATTGATTTGGGTTATTTTGGTGGAATGGTTTATAGTGATGGTATGTGATTATTTGTGGGTAGGTGACGGTGTCATGGAGAATTGTTATTGATTGCTTGTGTGTGCTTTGATTGCGAAAAAGTAGGGTTTCCCTACTCAGTTGATTGCATAATTGATTTAAGATGTGATGCTCTGATTTAATTGATATGATAAGTATTGTTGTTGATTGTATTCTGGAGTATTGGAGTTGTGATGGATTGACTATGATTGCGAGGTGCGTCCTCGGCTGAGTGGAGTGGCTTCATGCCCTTGATTCACCCTTTGTGAAACCCGCCACAAGACAGGATGTGCACATTAAGGAACATGTGTTATTGCTCATTGTGATGAGCGAAGCTTAGGTGGGCAAGGTTGCGGTCAACCACTGGCGGTGAGGATCATCTGTCGCGGCAGTGATCTGGTAGGGCTACACACTTAAGTATCTAGTCAGTTATGTGATATGATTGGGAATGGAGAAGGGTTGTGGAATAGTTATTATTGTGACTGTTGTATTTTGCTTATCTTAATTATGTAGTGAACTGATCCCGTTGTTATTTTGTAAAACTGTGGTGCTCCATTCGGGGATGGTGAGCAGATTATGATAGGTGATGGTTGCCTTTACTTATGGGGACGAGGATGGGATGTTATCACTGCGAGTTGGTATGTGGGGGTGTCACAAAGTGGTATCAGAGCGACGATTTTGGAACCTGTAACCAATGAACCCAATGAATGTAGGGAGTCAAATTAAAATGAACCCGGATAAGAGTTGTTAGGAGCTAATGCAAAGGCTTGGGAGACGTCCTAAAGTCGCGAACTTGCACTTACAACTTTGAACCGGTCACTATGGGGTGTGTCAAGGGGATCGTTGCGTGTGTGTGTGTCTATATGCGTATGAATAGAGTAGTGTATGTGTATCTTGGTTGGGAGTGATGTGGAAATTGTTCTATGTGGTAGTCTATGTGCACTAATATGGGTTTGTTGACTAATGTGGTGATTCTGACGAGTAATATGATTGGCATGGGTGAGTGGAGGAGCAATATGAATAGTACCGAACTGTGATATATTTGGTTTGAACTTCATTTTGATGAGATACGATTTGTAGTATTCGATTGGAAGTATGAGCATGAATGTGGTNNTATATGAATGTTGTGTTTAATTTACCTGTGGGTATAATAAAATTTCACCTATGTACTGGTTTTGAGAAGTATTAAGTTTTTATTGTTTGCCTTATTCATGATTAAGTTGTTTTGTTAAGAAAAATTGATTTGTATGAAGACCGATTATGGAAGGGCTATCTTAAAACTGTCATAAGTCGAGTTCTAGAATTTATATTGATGTGATTCCAAGTTGTAGGTGATAACTTGTTCTCTTAAGATTCTAACGATAGGTCACACGCCCAAAATGACCAAGTAACGAGTGAGATATGACTGTTTTACGAAAACTGGATGTTGCTAAGAACATTGCCGGAACTCGGCCGAGTAAGGCCTACTCGACCGAGTAACAATCGTACTCGGCCGAGTAACCCATATTCGGCCGAGTAATCTTTCTGTGACAATTTGGGTTAGCTTCTAGAGTCGAAAGCTCAGCCGAGTGGTATAGTTACTCGACCGAGTATCCTGTACTCGACCGAGTACGTCATGTACTCGCCCGAGTACCTCTTTGGGCGGTCGTTTTGAGTAGGCAACTATGTGCTTAAATTTGTTCTGAGTCGTAGGTTATGTGCACACGTATGTTTTGGGTCTTAAAGCATTCTTTATATATGTGACGGTCTTGATACGTAAGTTACCAGGTATTATGATGTGGAGAATACCAGCTTATGAAGGATATGTATTTGGTGGGGAGAACTGGGGTACACGTAATTATGATGGATAGTGGAAAGAATAAGCACGGTTGACGAGTTATTGAGATAAGGAG
>LHUT01009820.1:5282-15791 GCA_001412135.1 Silene latifolia subsp. alba | reverse complement strand
CTAGGTCACCAACCCAATCATTTCCTACTTTCCCACTTTCCAACATTTTCAATCATTTTCCACATTCCATACCCCACTAAAACCTCTCTTACTTTTTCAATTATTATTTACTTAACAAATTTTAAATAAGTTAATTTTCTAATTTTGTAATTTTGTAAATATCTTAATAAAAATAATACATACTGCAATAAGATATATCCAATCGAACGGTTAAAGTTTAAGTACACCGACATATATAGTCTAACAATCGTTAATTAATTCAAACGATTATATAAAATGGACGTAACTGAAATCGTAAAAATAAAACACTAATTACTAAAGAAAAATAATTTTAAAATTAATTATTTGGAATATTAAGCAAAAATTGAAAAAAAAAGAGTAAAAAAGTTAACGTGTTTAACTTTAACCCAGTACCCCTAAACCAATTCAACTATGTTCTTCATTTCCCGTGTTTCCAAACACAAATTAAAAAAAAATATTTACACTCATTCCCCAAACACAAATCAAATAATCCAAGCAAAATACACTAATTTGTTCTTCATTTTCTGGGTTTCCAAGATTTAATTTTTTACAAATCACGGTCACCGTCTTCAAACCCCCTCCACCATCGTTCACGGGCAGCATAATCACGATCACCGTCTTTACCTCCACCATCAACTTCATCATCATCTTTTTCATCGATCTTCATCATCATCTTTTCCATTTCTTGAACACCTTCGATCTTCATATTTTCCATCGATCTTCATCATGATCTTCCTAGTTCACCATCACCAAGCATCCTCACCATAGACCACCACCACTTACGATCTTCTTCATTCATCATTACTACCCCAAACAGAATTTCAGATTTTGATTTTCTGGGTTTCAACTTTCACCCATATCTTCATCTATCATTTTCCGTGTTTCTGAGATCTCTCTCTTTTTTTTTTATACAATTTTGGTAAGTCTCGGATTTTGAATTTATTGTTGATTTCTATAGTGGGTAATTTATAGCTTGTGAAATCTTAATTTTGTCAATTTAAAAGGATAGAAGTTTTGATTTGGGGATGTTTATGCAATTAATTTGGTACACTTTTTAATGAATTAAAAGTGGATCAAAATATTTCAAAGTTGAGCTCATTTTGTAGAGAATTATAAAATAAAACACTTTTATTTATGCTCGTATTTTTTGTAATTTTGATTGAGTATACAATTTTCAATTACTCTAATTGTTAACTACTCGTAGTTCTTAAGTCCACTTAATTTTAGCAGAAATGACAGAGGAAGATGTACTACTTTGCAGAGGGCTGAGCTTTTCACAGTGACCTTGTCCTTTTTATTTGTACCCAACAAACCAGATCATGACACGTGTAAGGTCACCAACAAGCTTTCCATTCTAACTCAAGGTCACCAATTGCCCCTATCTAACTCAAGGTTGTCCTAAATATCGTCTTAATACTACTTAATTATGTCATTAGCATGANNGTGATCTTGCTTGGGGATGGTCTTAGTGAGTTGTGATTGGTCCCTTAAATTGAGGAATAAAAAAAATTCCCACCCCTACCCCACCACGTAAAAGCCAACAATTTCTTTCCTTCTTTGATTTTACATTTTATATCAACTAAAAAGTTTTTAGAGATGGTCCCCACTCCCCACCCTTATAATTGCAGTTCAAAAGTATACCAAAATTTTACATAACTTATAAATGGCAAAATTAATAACCTATAAAAATTATATAAAGTACACTGTTACCATTTAAAAAAAAAACTAACAAAGTGCTAAAAAGACATTAAATTTATTTCATCTATTTGCAAAAATTAATTAAAATAGAAATAAAAAATAATTTTCTTAATTTATGTGAATTAATCATAAAACGGAAATGCTTAGTCTTATATGCCTTGCTATTTTTTTTATAAACCGATTTAAATCATGCACTAAATTTTTAAGATTTAAAAAATACTTAAAGTTATAAAATTATACAAGAACTTCAAAGACCAAAAAAATAATTTACAGACCTTGAACTAAATTAATAAATGATGAATTATGCAAACTAAGCAAAGTAACATGCAATAGCGAATATCATAATTTTTAATGACAAGACATAACTAAAATTACATATATACAACTTTCATATAATGTTAGTATATGCAAAACTACATACAACATAGATCATAAATCAATATATTTTCCAATAATATAAACGATCTCATAGAGTTAAGACTACATTGTGAAAAAACGATATAAAACTTGAAATTAGTCACTATGACTAAACAAAATAAGGATTTTCTCAAAAGTAAAGATATTATTAACACCATAACAAAAATACAAGATATTTTTGTCACCTATTTAAAATGAGTATTTTACTCCATTTAAAAGGAGTAAGTTATTTCGAACAAATATTTTTTTTTTTTACAATTACAATAATAAAACCGTTTTGCTTTTTTTTTAAAAAAAAAATTTATGATAAGATATTTAAAAAGAGATCTATTATAAGTATTTAAAATAAATGAACTAGGAGATTAATAATGTTTTAGGTTTTATAATATTTGCAATTTTATTTTCAGTATTTAACATTTAGTTAAATATTTAAACATTCAATTTCGTGAAAAATATTGCACGGGTATAAAACTAGTTTAAAAGGGATAACTACAACGTAGAAGTTAAAAAAAATCACTTTTCCTATCGTTTAGTTCAAACCTTTTCACGACATATATAGCCGCCATCTTAATCATCTCATTCATGTACATATCCTACTAATGAATAATGATAGTAGTTTTCACGTCTTTAGTTTGCATTTCCAAAATGAAATTCTTAATTCGTCAAACTTGCCAGTCATATAAAAATCTTACAAATAATAGTTCATGTCAATTTTTAATGTCGTAAGTTTGAATAATAAATAAGAAATTTTAAGAAAAAGTTAACCTGAATTAGACTTATTATTAATATCATAGTAGAGATTTAAAGTTTTAAACTATAACTTTGAATCTAGTGTAAGTTCGCGAACACTAGTTTAGTTTTCTAATTCTATGATATGTAAATCATTCAAAACTTCAAACAAATATAACTACTCCATCATTGAGTATCCTCTCTCTAGGTTTTAGAGAGATATTTTTCTCTTATTTGAGAGTCCCCAGGAAAATAAAAATACTTTAAAAAAACTTCTCAATTCTTTACTTTTCCTCACGTTTAAAATCTTCTATTTATTAATTGCTCTTCAATATCCTTGCAGGCGGTTTTGGGTATTTGCAAAATCTCTACTTTAATGCTTACACTCTTCCAAAATCTAATCATTACCTATTTTTTTCTTCTATTGGTTTAGCATCTAAAAACCCTTAAAATTCCCTGTTTCATCAGTTCACTGTCGCTTTCTTTTAATTAAACTACTTTTAGTAGTCAATTTCCCCACTGCACTGTCTCTCTTCTTCACTCTTTTTCTTTCACAAAAATAAAAAAATAATCCTTTTTTTTACATCGAAGATGAGATTCCTACTTTAGAGGATATTTTCCACAATATTAATTTCCGAACTGAAACTTCAGACAATCCAAGTGTTATTAACGAATGGCGTTTTCTTCGAAGAGGGAGTGTTGTTTCTCTACATCCTGATAATCTTGATGATTCTTTTGAGTATTGGAGCCATTGTTTGTTGGGTTTCTTGGTTGACTATAGGCTACTTCGTGCTTATAGTGTTAATAGAGTGGTTGAAGATAACTGTGCTACTACGGGGCCATGCATGTTAAAAGAATGGGTGATATTTATGTACTTCTTTTTGAAGATCTTCACGATGTACTGGAACGAAGTATACTTCTAATTGATTGTGCCCTAATGGTTCTTCGAATGTGGCGGCCGGGTATGGTTCCAAGATGTGTTACTTTTCCTACGGCTAGTATATGGTTACGCGTGGTGGCCTTCCTTTTGAATATCTTAATGTGAATATGGTTGGTATCATTGCGCGGTTATTTGGCGATGATATTGTTATTGAAAATTTTTATGTTATCCCAGATCAAGATTACCTTCGTTTGAGAGTAACTGTTAGGTTGGGAGATCCTCTTAATCAGGGGTTCTTTTTGGCTTGCAACAATAATAAATCCCTTTGGGTACAGTTTAAATATGAGGAAGTCTTCAAGTATTGCACTCGATATGGTCATATTGGACACAAAGTGGGTATTTGTGGCGAAAGAATTGTTCATATTGTATCTACATTGAATACATCATTGGAACGAGAAATTGACATGGGTTTTGTTGTTTTCCAAACTCGATATCAATACACAATGTTTAATCTCAATCTATGTGTTTTACCCTTAACTTCTAAATATATTACTTCAAAGGTGCGATTGGGGGCTCGTCTTGGTGAATATGTACCTGCGGATTATTTGGAAGAATATCTGATTGATTTTGATTTAGCACTTATTGATGGCGGCATGATGTATCCAGGAATGGAATTTGCAGTTACTTCACTGCCTTTTGCTAGTCCTTTAATTTATGAGGACATGCGAACATTCCATGAGAACATGCAAAATGAAAATGGTAATATGAAGGGTGTGCATGTTGCAATACCAACTATGGATCATCATCTGGAAGTAGTGGATCATGCAAACTTACAACAAAATAATAATATAACCATGCATGTTGATGTGGCTCAGATGGAGAATGGTATAGGGCATGCAAATGACAATCTTGTTCTAGATGGGATGCGGACTGAAGATGATACGCTTATTCATGATCACATGCAAAATGGCAATCTTCATGGGGATGATTAGTGGGATGACTTAAATGGAATAAATGTTATGGGCCGTGCAGATAAACATCTAGTGGTTGATGAAATGGCAGTTGAAGATGGTGTCTTGGTTGAAAATGGAATACAGAATTATGGTGTTGCGTATCATCATGGTAATCACAATGATCATGAGGTTTTTATAAATGTTCAAGAGAATGGCCAGCTTGATATGGATGTTAGGGATAATACTGTTGTGGTTGTTAATCCAAATGACGAAACCTAAGTGGATGTTCATGAAGATGAAGTCACTGATTTTATTCCTATTACTAATCATGATCATGAAAATGGTCACATTATGGGACCTGTTTTGTGAACTGAGATGGCTCATGAATCTGTGACACACATAGGAGTACCTGTTTCTAATGGTTTTAGAGAGGACATAACTTTAATTAATAACAGGGTGTTATGTGACCAGGAGGAGGACATGTTGGATTCCTTCAGTTGATGATGACATGTCCATTTAATGTGTTTTTTCTTAGTTTACCTTTTCAGGAATGATTGATTCAATTGGTCCAATTTGAAATTCTTAATCAAGAAATTTTGAACAATTTCTACCCAAGAAATAGAGTTATATTGTGTCACTAATGTAAAGGTAAGGGAGTAGAGTACTTACAATGGTTTAAGATAACAGTCAGCCTACTGTTAGATTGGCTGGTAACAGTGAGCTGGACTATCAGTTTGGTCTGTATCACTTGAATAACCTCTTTCAATTTCGAATTTCATTTTTATATTCAAATGGCATCTTGTTGCCTTATATTTGAAAGATATTTTTCAGTCTCACTTTGAAATAATGAAGGGTGATTTTTAGAAAAGGAATATGCCAATTTCTTATTCCAAAAGGCTTCCTCAAATGTGCAAAAATATCTCTTTGATCTTTTGTAAAACAAAGTGTGGTTCTTTCCTTTTTCTCTCAAGATTTGTCCTCTTGTGATTGTTTCTGAAAAAAATCAAAGGCCTTTTCGGGATAATTACAAATCCTCTTTTCTTCCTTACTCTTCTTAGAAGAGTGCTCTTTTTGGTGTAAATTTGAAAGGTCAAAGCTTTTGTCACATACCAAAAGTTTTGACTCGTAAACCCTAGTTTGCGCTCTCTTGAATACCTCCTCTATAAAAGGATCACTTCCCTTCATTTATAAACCAAGACTTTTATGAGAATTTAATTAAGTTTCCAAATTTATTTCAAAGGTTTAAAAATCTTCATTTGTTTGCAAATCTCTCTAAGTCTTCAAATCATACAGTTAGACCTACTGTTACTTTAAGTACTATACACTCTTATCTAGAACTGTTTGATCTTATACATTGTCCTCTTCAATTCTTCTTAGAATAAGTTAGAGGAAACTTGATCTTGTAAACATTCTAAGTTATAGTGTCGAGTTCGTAGACGGAGTAGTCTTTGAACTCTTGTCGTAACCGAAGTAGGTTATTGGTCTATTTATTGTAAGGTTTTTACGTAGTCGGAGTAGATCACTTAATTAAAGCAATAAAAAGAATATTGGACGTAGGCCCTTAGAGCGTTGGCCGAACCAATTCAAAAATCGCTTTGTTGATCTCTCGTTATTTTTATTTTCGCTGCAATTTTATTTATTTTTGTTTCTCGCTGCTTCCTACAGTAGTCTTGAATACTATTACCTTCGTACAGTAGTTGTACCTCATTAGCTAAGACGAACTAAGTAACAGTCTGAACAACCGTTGTACTTAGCAACTCAATCAACAATGAAATACATTACTTAATCCTTCTTTTACTTAATGTATCTAGTTTCAACTAACATTGACAATCAACTTCAATTCCTTTAATCAATAAAGATTAAGTTGAATTTTTTTAAATAGTACCTAATTTACCTCCTCCCCTTCTTAGGTACTAAGAATCCAAACTCTTCATTTGGTATCAGAGCATCGTGCTCTTGATTGAGGATAACCGCCTTAGAGTTTGATTCTTGGGATATGGATTCCGAAAAATACTTCAAGATTCCGGTATTTACCATGAGAATTTTGGATGGTAGAAGCTCAAAATGGAGCATTATATCTAAAGTATTGATCATCAAATGTTGGAAAATCATTATGGACGGACCTCTTGTCATTCAGGGAACCGACATCTTGACGGGTTTTACTAAGGTCAAGACCGAAAGAGACTATAATGTAAACGATTTTAAATTGGCCGAGAAAAACTCGAAACCAATGTCGATGCTTCAACAATGTGTAGGTGAGAAGGAAGTGAGTCGTATTTCTGGATGTCCTACGGCTAAACTAATTTGGGATTCCCTTGTTCTTGCCTATGAAAGGACATCTCAAGTTAAAAAACACCGTATTGACCTTCCCATGAAACAATATGAGATGTTTCGTATGTCAAAGGATTAATCCATAAATAGCTTTTAATCTCGTTTCTCTTGTATTATTAGTGAACTAAAAGGCCTAGGATGAGATTTTGAGTCCGAGGACATTGTTCGAAAAATTTTCCGTAGTCTTACCGTCAAATTGCAACCTAAGGTCACCGCCATTGAGGAATCCCGAGATTTATTCATCTTGACTCTTCATGAACTAATAGGATCATTAATGGCTCACGAGTTTACTCTTGAGGGAAATTTTAGTGAACCCTCAAAGGGAAATAATCTTGCTCTAATGTCTTCTCCAAGTGATGAGGAGGACGAAGAGGAAGATGAATTTGCTATGTTCTCAAGGAACTTAGTAGGTATGGTAAATGGGCAAGGAAATACAAAGTTCAATAATAACTACTTGAAAAAACGCTTTCCTAAGAGACGACCTATTTCCACTATTGGATGTTTCAAATGTGGTGACAAAACTCACCAAATTAAATAATGTCCAAAGTGGGAGGAAATAAAATCGAAGGACAAACGTGATAAAGCTAAGAAGGAATACAAACATAAGGTCATGTCCGCCATTTGGAGGGTGTCCGACTCCGAGGACGATGAACCCATCGAGGAGCAATTAGAAGCTAAGATGTGTTTAACCAACAAAAATAAAACCTCCAAATCTCCCAAAATTGAACATCTTCGATGTCTCACGACTCATACCGATGATTTCGACTCTGATTCCAACGATGAGGTAAAGCTCTTAAAAGCCAAGGTTAGAACTTACTCCAAAGACAAGGTATGTAAACTTCTTGACAAATTATTTGATAAGTGTCGTACTCAAACTGAAAAATTAGATGTCATGCAAGATGAGATAGAAGAAATTGCACAAGAAAATATTCACCTTAAAAACGAGCTTAAAGCAACAGACAGTGTCAATGTTACCTCTGAAATACATGAAGTGAAAAGAGTAAAGAAATTGAACAAAGAATTGTCCAGGGAACTAGAATATCTTAAGACGACTCCCAATGATGTTTCTGATCTTGAGAACGTCAACACAACCCTGGTTATGAAAATTTCCATGATAACTAAGGAACATGATGAACTTCTAAAAGATTAATCTATGTTTAAGGATGTACATGACCTAGTTGATGAGGTAGATGAACTTAAAGCAACGGTGTCTCAGACTGTTTCCCCTGATAGTGATAAATAAGAGGAAACCCCGAATGAACTAGTCAATAACTTTACCAAATAAAATGAGCGAATTAAACTCGACACAGTTGCTTTCAAAAGGGAGATTAGAGTCCTTCATGAAAAATTCGTCAAATTTCAAGATGAGTCTCCTGAATGTAGTTCATCTAGATCGATGCATTTGGAATGTAAAGCTTAATGTTGAACAAAAAGCTGAGACTATCATGGAACTAAAATCTGAATATGTTCTGATGAAAAAGGAGCTCAAAATTTCTAAAGAAGAAAACAAAGCTCTATCCTGAAAAATTGAGAAATTAAAACAGGACCTTATTGAGGCTAGAAATGTGTCCAAAGGATGGAAACCTAGTTAAACTATCTTAAATTTCCTCACAAATCAAACCAAGAAATGTGACCAATTTGCGGGTTTGGGTTTTAAATGGAACAGTCAGTCTAGCTGTTACATTCAAAAGCCGGACCCTAGAAAATTTGATTTTCGACGAAGGAAATATGCAGGTCTTCCCAAATACACCGTTTACAACTTTTGTGGAAAAATCGGTCATGTCTTCAGTGCTTGCAAAAAGAGACATAATGACATTAATAAAAACATCAAGGTTGTAAAACAAATGTGGATTAGAAAGGATATCTTGAAACAAGTGGATCGAAAGAAGGGACCCAAATTTGTTTGGGTTCCTAAACTCAAAGTATAATCTCTTGTAGGGCTTGGTGAGAGGTAGCCGCATTTGGTACTTGGATAGTGGATGTTCTCGTCACATGATGGGAGATAGAAGCCAATTCCTCTCACTTGAAGCTTATNAGGTAAAGCTCTTAAAAGCCAAGGTTATAATTTACTCCAAAGACAAGGTGTTTAAGATTCTTGACAAATTATTTGATAAGTGTCGTACGCAAATTGAAAAATTAGATGTCATGCAAGATAAGATAGAAGAAATTGCACAAGAAAATGTTCACCTTAAAAACGAGCTTAAAGCAATAAACAATGTCACTGTTACCTCTGAAATACATGATGAAATCAAAAGAGTAAAGAAATTGAACAAAGAATTGTCCAAAGAACTAGAATGTCTTAAGTCGACTCAGAATGACGTCTCTGATCTCGAGAATGTCAACAATACCCTGATTATACAAATGTCCATGATAACTAAGGAACGTGATGAACTTCTAAAAGATCAATCTATGTTTAAAGGTGCGATAGATGGCCTAGTGGGTGAGGTAGAGGAGCTCAAAGCAACAGTGTCTCAGACTGTTTTTCCTGACAGTGATAAACAAGAAGCCTCGAATGAATTAATAACAAACATGACAAAAGAAAATGAGCGTCTTAAAATTGACATAGGTGCTCTTAAAAGGGAGATAAGAGTTCTTCATGAAAAATTGTCAAACTTCAAGAGTCTCCCGAATGTAGCTCATCTCAATCCAAAATTGCCCACCTAGATCGATAAATTTCGAGTCTTAAGCTTAATGTTTAACAAAAATCGAAGACTATGATAGAACTAAAGTCTGAATATGTCGCGATGAAAAAAGAGTTCAAAATTTCTAAAGAAGAAAACAAAGCTCTATCTTGCAAATTTGAGAAATTGAACAAGGAACTCATTGAGGCTAGAAATGTGTCCAAGGGTTGGGAAGGAAGTCAAAACATCTTAAATTTTCTCACAAATCATTCTAAGAAATGTAGTAGAGTTGCTGGTCTGGGTTTTAAATGGAACAGTCAGTCACACTGTTATATTCAAAAGCCAGATCCTAGTAAAACTGATCTTGGAAAGAGGAAATATGTAGGTCTTCGCGAATATCTCATTTGCAACTATTGTGGAAAAACCGGTCATGTGTTTAATGCTTGAAAAAAGAGACATAATGATATTAACAAAAACATCAAGGTTGTAAAATAAATGTGGATTATAAAGGATATCTTGAAACAAGTTGATCGAAAGAAGGGACCCAAATTTGTTTGAGTTCCTAAACTCAAAGTCTAATATCTTGTAGGGCTTGGTGAGAGGCGGCCGCAATTGGTACTTGGATAGTGGATGTTCTCGTCATATGACGGGAGATAGAAGCCAATTCCTCTCACTAGAAGCTTATGATGGTGGCACGGTAACGTTTGGCGACAACAAGAAAGGTGAAATAATAGACATTGGGAAGGTTGGTAAGCCATCTTTACTTCGTGTTGACAACGTGCGGCATGTCAAAGGTTTGAAACATAATCTTCTTAGCATTTCTCAATTATGTGATAAAGGTAATATTGTAGAATTTAGT
>LHUT01009452.1:0-12852 GCA_001412135.1 Silene latifolia subsp. alba | reverse complement strand
TGCTGATCTTCTTCTCCTTCCTCGAGTATCTGTCTCTCTTTTTATCTTTCGTTTTCTCCCTTTATTTCTTCAATTTTCATATTTTCAGTTCATAAAACTTGTTTTTAATAAATCCTTTTCGACTTAAATTCCTTATAACCAATATTTGCAGATTTTCGTCACTAAATTCAGACTAGGATTTAAGAGGCTCGATTTGTTCATATCAAGTCCCTTGAATTCGTCTTTGATACATGATTTTTATTCTGTTTCATCTTCAAGCTTTTATTCCCCAGTTTCTGTCTTAATCCATCTTCAAGTTTTGCCCTTTTCGTTTCCGACATCGTATATAAATCATCTTTGTAAATCATTGTAATGTTTCGTTTATTCGCCCTTTTATCGCTTTATGACGGTTCCATATGCATGTAATATGATTAAATCATTTCTACTCGAGTTATATACCAATAATCGACATTAATTAACTAACGAGCAATAATGGTTTAACGAGTCTGACTTTCACAGTCAGGACCCAACTCAAGAACAGACGCACGGTCTGGTGCGCCTCTTCTA
Organism: Silene latifolia subsp. alba; assembly: GCA_001412135.1. Classification (NCBI taxonomy): domain Eukaryota; kingdom Viridiplantae; phylum Streptophyta; class Magnoliopsida; order Caryophyllales; family Caryophyllaceae; genus Silene; species Silene latifolia. The sequence goes on along the minus strand of LHUT01009452.1, from coordinate 12,306 downwards.
AAGGACGCAGCAGATGCTGCGCCTGTTCTGAGGTGGTTTCTGCCTCTGAACTCGTTCTTGTTTTGACGTAGGATATTTTTAGGTTTCTAATCAACTATTATTTGTATTATCACTTACAATTCGACATGTTTTCATATTATAAGTTTCCTTTCTATTTTATTCTCTTTTCAAATCCTTTTCGAGCATATTTATGACGTAATTTCAAATTATCAATTGTAATTTATTTCTTTATTTCGTATTGTTCTTTCGTGATTTATTTAATTGGCATTCACATGTAATTAATCTAACTTTCAACTTCGATTCAATTAATTGCTAAATTGTTTGTCAAACGACTTAGTCCAAATTCTCACATGCTAGGTTTAAAACGTGGATGTTGCAGTGCATGCATACAATTGACAACATATCGAGTATAAATAACTTCTCTGATCATTAGTAGAGGCCGCTATCGAGGCCGGTGGGATTAGGTGTTCCAATAAACGAGCTTCCTAATACGTACTCTCGCCCCTTTCTCAAGATATCTGTGAACATCCGTGTTCATTGGCATCACAAGACTTGTTCTAGACATAGAATGCTAAGGGTATCGAATTTCTTAGTGTTGATGTCACTACTTTGTGTCTTGACATGACGCGAAGTATTCGAACGATTCCAATTTCCCATAAAAATTGGTGGCGACTCCAAAAACGCAGGCTTGTCAAACCTTTCACCGGTTTCAATGCCTTACAAATCAGTAACGGCCTATGCCGTGCTTTGGCTCGCGTCGGAGTTCCATGGGAGAAGTGTCGTCACCTCGAAACCAACGCGCGGGTGCGCGCGACGCGGGTGGTTGCGTCCACACATGTGTGATATGGAATGCAACAAACAAAATTCTTTTTTAAAAGGAAAAAGTTAAACATGACTGAAATAATACAAATTTATGAAGCAGAGTTGTTAAAGATATTCCCGTATCTTCTTCGATATCTTGTAAATAATGCATTTAGGAAATTGTAATTATTATTAGCTTTCTTTCCTTAGTTCGTCATATATTTCTTGCACATATTATTTACCCTAGATTTGTATTCCTTAATATCGTATCTTGTAATTGTATAAAAACTCGTAACATCAATGAAAGAGTTATCACATTCAATCATAAAACTTACATGGTATCATCGAGCCTCAAGCCTTAATCATCCATCCGGCCAATCTTTTTTTTTCGAAAACATCCATGGCAGCCAACCACGGTCTCCTTCCCAATCCCGATGAACCAAACAAACCCATATCCGTCATCACTTTTCAAAACTGCATTCAATTAACCGACACCCTCATCTACAAACAATGGAGCTTTCAAATTCGTTCTACGATGAACGGCTACCGTCTCTTTCACTACCTCGATGGCAGTGTTCCCCCTCCTCCTGAACACCTCACGACCACAGCCGAAGACGACAAAACCGCCACCTCCACCAACCCCGTATACCTTACTTGGTATCGTCAAGACCAATTCATCCTTGGTACCCTCACTGGCACTCTCTCCTCCATCGTAGCCCCACTAATCATCCACACCACCACCTCCCATGAAGCCTGGACCACCCTCGCCACCACCTTTGCCAAAAAGACCCGTGGCCGCAAACTCCAACTCAAGGCTCGTCTCCAATATCTCAAGATTGGTGACAGGACTATCACGGAGTTGATGCAATCCGTCAAATTCTGTGCCGATGACATAGCTCAACTTAACCAACCCATGGACATCGAGGACATCCTCACGGTTGTTTTCGATGGCCTCAACTACGACCTCTATGGCCCTGTCATTGAGTCCATCAAGGCTCGTGACACTCCCTTATCCTTTGAGGATTTACACGAAAAGCTCATTCAATACGAACTTCATGTGAATCGTACCAAACCTACCATCCTGTCCAACTTTCAACCCACTGCCAACCCCGCCCATTTGACCTTCACCTACAACCGTCCTCAGTACACTCCTCGTCCCTCCTATCAGCCTAAACCTGCATACTCTGCACCTAACCCCGACCACAAGCCTGCCCCTTACAAAGGACCTTGTCACTACTGTGACATCAAAGGTCACGTTGCCTCCGACTGTCGCAAACTCAAAGCCGACTACCCTATGATTGTTTTTCCTACCCGACAGTTTCGATCTCCCCCTCCTCATGCCCACACCGCAACCCATGCTCCGACTACCACCCCTAATGCATGGACCATCGACACTGGAGCATCTCACTACATCACTCACGACCTCAATACTCTTGCTCTCCATCGCCCCTATGAAGGCCAAGATGACTTAATTATAGGTGACGGTCCTCGCTTCCGATCTCTCATATAGGTTCTTTCACTATTCCCTCTTCTTCCTCTCGTCCTTTAATTTTTAATAATGTTCTTTGTGTCCCACAAATTTCTCATTTATTTTCTATCACTCAATTCTGCGCTGATAACGATGCCATTGCACTTTTCTCACCAACTTCTTTTTTATAAAGGCTCGCACCACGGGAGCGATACTCCTTCAGGGTCCGCTTAATCATGGCACATATGTATGGACACCGGCCTCACCTCACGCTCTTACCGCATCCGTTTCCTTGACACAATGGCATCACCAACTAGGACATTCGTCATCCGCTATTCTCAAGCTTTTAAATACTCGTTTTAATTTTAATATTTCCGAATTAAATACAACCTGGATGGATCGATTAATCAATATAAAGCTCGCTTAGTTGATAAGGGTTTTAATCAGCGTCCTGGTGTTGATTATTCCGAGACATTTAGTCCCGTCATTAAACCCACCACAGTTCGTCTCATGCTCGTAATTGCCATCGCTAATGGCTGGCCTCTCCGACAACTTGATGTAAATAATGCGTTTTTTACAAGGTCATTTGTCCGACAATGTTTACATGATTCAGCCACCTGGATTTGTGGACACGAGCAATCCGACACATGTTTTCAAATTATCTAAAGCAATTTACGGTCTCAAGCAAGTCCCTCGGAGGTGGTTCACTAAATTGCGCACCTATCTTCTATCGTATGGGTTCGTTAATTCCATTTCTGATTCTTCGCTATTTATCTTTACTAAACATGATATTCTTTTATTTGTTTTGGTTTATGTGGACGATATAATCGTCACTGGCTCCTCTGTGGCAGCCATCGACACGTTTATTGAAGCAATTTCTCGTCGCTTCTCGCTTAAGGACTTGGGTCCATTGTCCTATTTCCTTGGTATTGAGGTCACTCTGACCCAACGAGGTTTACATCTTAATCAATCGAAATATATATCCGACATCCTACTCAAGTACAATATGGAAGATTGTCGACCTGTTTCAACACCCATGTCCACGGACACTTTGCTACTTCGCCAACCTGACTTACCCGTCCACTACGAAACAAAGTATCGTGCCCTAGTGGGTAGCTTACCATACTTGTCACTCACTAGGCCTGATATCTCCTTTACGGTAAATAAGCTAGCTCAATTTCTTACTCATCCGACCGAGTCCCATTGGACTGCATTGAAGCGTCTACTCCGGTATCTTAAGGGCACTCTTCACCTTGGTATTCATTTAAATCGCTCTTCCCCATTTGTTCTTCATGCGTACTATGATGCCGACTTAGGGGGTGATACAAATGACTATGTTTCTACTGATGGCTATGTTGTGTTCCTTGGGTCGAATCCTATTTCTTGGTCTGCGAAAAAGCAACGGGCTGTGTCTCGCTCTTCAACTGAAGCTGAGTTCAAGGCTGTATCCGACACCACAGCTGAGATTCTCTGGCTGCGTGCTCTGCTTTCCGAACTTGGAGTGTCAATCCCGCACACTCCCACGATCTACTGTGACAATTTGGGTGCTTCTTACTATTCTGCTAACCCAATTTTTCATTCCCGTATGAAGCATCTTGCGTTGTCCTTTCATTTTGTTCGTGAGCAGGTCCAACAAGGTCACCTTCGTGCAACATATAAATGGCTCAGATCAAATTGTCGATGTTCTCACCAAACCGTTGTCTCGCTCTCGGTTTGTGACGTTGCTTTCCAAGACTGGTCTCACTCCTAGACCGACCGTCTTGCGGGAGCGTGTTAAAGATATTCCCGTATCTTCTTCGATATCTCGTAAATAATGCATTTAGGAAATTGTAAATTATTATTAGCTTTCTTTCCTTAGTTCGTCATATATTTCTTGCACATATTATTTACCCTAGATTTGTATTCCTTAATATCGTATCTTATAATTGTATAAATACTCGTAACATCAATGAAAGAATTATCACATTCAATCATAAAACTTACACTTGCATGTATTTTCTTGTAGTGATTCCACCACTTGTAAACTATGTTTTATCGGCAGAAAGGGGTTATGACCAAGTTCATAGTAAACGAGTCCAATGACTTCTCCGAACAAGTTAACAAGAGGAGCCCCATCACGAATACACCACACTTAGTGGTGAGCTAGGGGGGCTAGCAGAGGCGGTCGCCCCTCTGATGGATGAAAGTTTCGAAGTTTTTAGTTAAATTTTCGAATTTTTTTCGAATGCACCTTATAAAATTAGTCGTTCGTCCCCCCTAAAATTTTTCGCCCCCTAAGTTCAAATCCTGGCTCCGCCACTGACCACACTTCAATGGAAAACACAAATAAAAGTGTTGGTAAATATTTCACTCTCTTCCTTGTCGTCTCATTTTCATTCATCTACTTTTTATATTCTTTATGAAGAGTATTTTGATCAAAGTTAAACAGATATAACGGAACGACTGAATAATGAAAATGATGGACTATTTAACTCCAAATAAAAATTAGAGATAGGTCAAAATTATACCAATAACGTAAAATTGCCGCTAATTGATATTGGATAATGATATGGCGTCACCGGACTTCGGCGCCACCTTCTCACATGCACCTCTTATTATTGGGATCCCCATTTATTTTATGGGATTTATTCATTATTTTGGGAGTCCACATTTATTGCTTGTGAGAGGGTGGCGCCGAATTTGGACGCCACCGGATGGCGCTAACTCATTTTCCATTCATAAAAGCACTTTACAATCAAAATATGAAAAATCGTAAGTGTAAACGTCAAACAACCGGGGCAGCCATAAGAGCAAATTTCTTGCTGAAATATCGGTCAGGATCATCACCCATCATTCTCAAGTTTGCAGATTCAAGACAAGTTTTCGACTTAATTTTCTGATTAGGATATTGTAGTGAAATCGTAAGTGTAAACTTCATCAATAATATATGAATTCTCGTCTGAAGAAACTTACCACTATCTTGTAAAGCAAGTAACAAAGTCAACAAGAAATAGTTAATGTTGATATTAATATTTAATATTAATAATAAGGGAATATTCTCTCCGTCCCAATTATTTCTTTATAGATTAAAATAAGCAAATAATGATTGAAACAAAAAGAAGTTAATTGTTTTTTTACGCGAGAAAAATTAGTTAATTAGAAAAAAGGTAAGAATACGCCTCATACTGTTAAAGGTAATTCAAATACTCCCTAGATAAGAATAAGAATACCACTTCATTAATGCGTTTGTGAAATATTGAAAGGACAAACGATTTTTTTTTTTTTTGGTGGTCTAAGGAAAAGTAACAACACAATTCTACGTAACAAAATATTACGAGAGTATTATTCCCCTTGTTTCAGTGATTCGAGGGAATAATGCAAAGGAATAATGCAAATGTAAACTATTGATCGGGACGGAGTATATGACCATAATGTTGCCTAGGGTTTTTAGCAAGATAGAAATAGATAAGAATATTGGAAAGGTTAACAAATTTGTAGGTTACCTTATCTTAATTTATTATTTATTAATTAAAAAGGAATTATATATTGTACAATTTTTCATCATATTTTCCAAAATATAACAAGAAGACTTCATATATATACCAGCATAAGTATATAAGACTCAAACACCTTCCAAACCCTCAAATTAACCCCAAAAAAAGTTTTGTCAAATTTATAACACTTTGGAGTCGTTTGGTTCGCTATAGGAAGATAGAATTCCTGGGAAGATTAAATTCATATGAACTTGAAAATCACATGAATTGTGTAAATGTTGTTTGGTTGAATGTGGGAACTTCAATTCATGTGGGAACGAACTCCCACTTACCTAGGGGCCCTAGGTAAGTGATTTCCTCCATTATGTAGGAATTGGAGTTCCATAGNNTCCCATGAATTGAGCAACCAAACAAGACTCCATTTAGCCATTTCCCATGATTTTCCAATTCCCATGATTTTAAAAGGCAACCAAACAACCCCTTTGTACGTGTAGGTGAGTATATGTACGTACAGCGTACTTATTTATGTGATATTTCACTTGGTTTTACCATAAGGGCATGCACAATAAATGAACTGAGGTTTGTCACTTGACACATCACTAAATTAACAAACCTCTCCAATAACAAACCTATACATAACAACAGACAAACCTTTTTAAGGTTCATGTTATAGGACCCACTTCCAATTATCCATTTTTTTTCTCTCATATGTTGGGTACATTTTAGGGACCACCATTTGCCTTGTCATCCGACAAACCTGTATACAAATATGTAACNATGGTAGAAAAATTGATTTGGGCTTGATTGCACATTTTTGAAAACTTATGGGAGTGATTTACTACAAATGAAACTTAAGGGGTTAAATTGCACATAGTACATAAGTTATGAGGGTAATTTGCTACATTCCCGCATTTACCAGGTGCACATGTAGGTACATATGATTTCCATTATCTATCCAGATGTTTAAAAAACCAAAATAAAAAAATCATGTACATTCTCCTGAGTTGTTTGGGCCTTGTTTCGTAATTGGGCCAATCCATTTGAAATAAGTTGTACTATTCCGTATCAAAATACTCGAAGTTAGAATGACACAACTCACACAAGCAAGAATAACAAATCTGTGTGCTTGTTGCTTGACTGCTTTTTTAGTTTTTATATTATTTGGGTTTTTCTGCTTGCTAAACAAGACAATTAATTCTGCGGCTACCAATACCATCACTCTTTCCTTGTTTACTCAGTTACCGATTTCCCCCCGTTTTATTTCTTTCTTTCTTTTTAAAGTCTTGCAATTTTTGAGGGTTTCATACACTTACACTCCATTTCTACACTACACCATGCTTCTATAAGTTTCCGAGTTACCAAGGAATACTTTTGATTCACTATCCACCTTCCATCATTTGGGTATGTCTTTTCTATACATTCATTTTTTAAATTGTCGATTCATTTCATAAACTAATTCAATCTTTATATACTCCCTCAGTTCCAATCATTTGTTTTTAACTTTTTTTTTTTATTCTTTACAAGAGGTATTTTAATCAAAGGTTAACAAATGATTAGGACGGAGGGAGTATACGATTTTACATTCACATCACCTTTCCCTGATTTGGGTTTCATCTCTTGGTTTCATAATTGGTCATTCACTACTAGCGATTCAGTAATTTTGTACATTTGTTTTTGTGGGCCATTCAGTCATTGCACTTAATTGATCGTATTTTACTGATGCCTTGTAAAGATTGGTAAAGAATGGGATGTTTTACTTTGATGTTCTTTTTGTTTTACACCTATTCGAATCGAAAATAATTAGGCCAGCTACCTCTTCCTGCTGTTATGTTACTCCAACCATGTTTCAGGAAACCTATTCTGTGAGAATTTCACATTTTTTTTTTCCGAAATCATATATTGCTCCCACTCTTCATATAATGTCGACTACCTTTGTGTCCAACACTAGACACTAAGATATGGGTATTAGACTAGGGGTTGTTACTTTTCTTTTCTTTTTCCTTTTTTCTTTTTCATATAGCCAAGTCTCACACTTCCACCCCCAATCCCCATTCCTGTCAAATACTTCAATACTAGTTTTACTAACACAGCCAAAATGGAGTGTCTAAGTGTCAGTTACTACTTGCCACGCGCTGGCTGTTGACGGTTTAAGGAGTAAGAGTAACAAGTGCCAAACCAGCAACAACACTACTACCTCAGTGCTTCAACGTCTACAAGAAATTGCGGGGTAGGGGGTCGGGTCTACCATGTACGGTGTACGCAACCTTATTCCCGTGTTAGCAACAAAAAGAGGTTGTTACCAAATAACCGAAAATGAATATTGCAATGAATGACTGCTATCATAATCATAGCCAAACAATGAGTTGTTGGTTCCATTACAAATGGAAAGAGAGAGTAACACACACTGACACGGTGTCCGGTGCGTGCGTGACAATCTGTTGTAAATTTGAATTGAAACACCGATACAGTCAAACACGTGTCTTGACCGATTATTAGATATAAGCCCGACAAGTTTTTAATTTTTTTTTAATAACTACGCATGTAAGCCCGACAAGTTTTTTTCAAAGTGTTTTTACTACACCTTTTTACCTTTTTTTTCCCTCTCTTCTTGTTCATATCTGACACCGTTGAAATTTAATTTGAGAAAATTTGTCTAGTGTTGGTATCGTGTCTAATTTGGCAACTCGGACTTGTGTCATATGATCTGTCGGTCGTGAGTCATGCACACATGTGACACATAGGTTACGTAAGGGTTGAATTAATGTAGATGCTGAGTAGCACTAGTTTAACAGTTTTCAGTAATGAGAATGCAAGAAGTTGTGGTTAATTTTTGGGTGGTGCTTATTCATGGACGGTTTTTACTTTTTCATGGACGTAAATGACCATTATACCCCTTTAATTTCTACACCCATATCCTCTCTCAACCCCTCAATCACCACCCCTGCTGCAACCACCAACCAACACCCCGCCCAGACCACCTCTTGATGCGTATGGGGTTGCCTCAAGTNTTGCCTCAAGTTGGTCTCGACTCAAGTATCCGAAACACACAAAGAAACTCCTTAGGACCCGTGGGAACCCGTGAGTGCCGCCAAATCACCTCACCATCCCTCCTAACTCAACCCCTTCATGCGATTGTTCTTGATAGAATATAGCCAAATTGATACTCCAAAATTGCACTGAAATATTAGTATAGCAAAAGTTGGGAGTAAATAGGTGTCAGTGGCATTAACATTTGGTGCCCAAAATTCCTGGCGTGGTGGAGTTCTATGAATAACTCCATTATCATGCTCTGCCATTTTAGCTATTGGTAAGCCAGAAGCCGATGCAAGTAGTTTGTGGGCAAAGCCATGAACTTCATGAGTCAAACAAATGTTTACTTTCAGAATTTTTGCAATTGGCAACCACCCAGACTCGCACTCCCCTCTCCCAGATCCCAACCACCAAGACCCCCTCAAGACCACCTGAAACCGTCATGCATCGTCCCCGCCCTTGCCCTTCCGCCATCATTAGCCCCCATCTCTGCCTACCCTATAAACCCTATTTTCATAACCCCAATTTTATTTAACCCTAATTTAATTTATTTCAACTTAATTTGATGCAAAACAGTTAATGCAAAATTAATGAGGTTAGAATTCTTGTTAATATGACAACTAAAATCATTGATTAGGTAATTTGTTGAGATTTTATTAATTTTGAGAACAAGAGTAAAAGAGAGAATTTGTTTCTTTGTTTTAAGAAGGGCAATGTGTGGAAATATTATGGCAAAAAGTACATGATAGAGTAAAACTCGTCCAGGAAAGAGCAATGACGTAATTTTTCAGGGAAGGTAGTTATCAGAGCCCAACTCTTTGAACGAGTTTTTTGACTTTCCTGTTAACTGTCTGTCCTATTTCTATTTCTCAGTGAGCAGTTAACTTGGAACTTCATTGTAATATTAGGTTATATATGAATATAATTGATGAGTATTATCATTCACACTCTAGCTTGATTAGCGAAAGTTATCATACACGACGAGAAAACTCGTGAATAAGTATGGGACTCGCTGAGTTCTAAACTCTGTAGTGCTGCGCAGAAATTAAGTTGATTGATCATTGTTGGCCACTATGTGGTCAAAGAATTGTTAGAAGAGTTACAATGGTCACAGGAACCATGTTCAAGATCTCTAGTTGCTATATTGTGTGCTTACTACTTACTTTTTTACGAGTTTATAGTAAATCAGCATATCACGCTTCAGCTATCACTATAATTTAGACCCGCAATGGGTTATCTGGGTCGGGCTTGGGTCATTATGTGTTAAGGTCAATATTATCTCTTACTTTTTGGATCGTTCTTGGGTTAGTAGTCATGTATCGGATCCATTAGATTAATATCTTGTCGGGCATTTATAGGTTTTTGTTTCATGTTTCATTTTTGGTCGACAAAGTTGGTATTGAGATCTACTTCAGGTTATTCTTTTCAATTTCGTTTGGGTCGGGATAGTTCTGTGAGGTTTACTTATATTGCCATCAGCAATTTAGTAAGATGTTTCTCTCATGTGCTGTAGTTTCAATATCTTGTTACCTTGTTTTGGAATTTCGTGTGCCTAAATTTTTTCCACCTGTTCTAATATGCACCAATTTTTCATCAATTCAGGAGCCTCTTTAAAATATTTTCACCCTTGGTAACCACTTGAAGTGCTCTATTGCACTATTCTGAGGGCTTTCGGTGTACACTTCTTCGTCTTACCGTTTCTTCTGGTGCCTGTCATAATCACCACTCTGACACTTGTTTGGATCGTCGACATGTCACTCCTCCCAAAGTTGCGTTGTGTAACAGTTGATGTTACTGGTACTCTATTAGCTTACAAGGGGGAACTAGGAGATTATTATTGCATGGCTGCTAAAGCTGCAGGATTACCTTGCCCCGACTACAAACGTGTACATGAAGGCTTCAAACTTGCATATACTGATATGGCCAAGAAGTATCCTTGTTTCGGTCATGCAGCAAAGATGCCTAATATCGTTTGGTGGAAGACATGTGTTACGGACTCCTTTAAAAAGGTAAAGGCCTTTCCTTGCTTTTAGATCCTGTAATTGGCCCATTACCCCAGGGTTATGGTGAAGATAGTTATCCTCAACCACCTCTTTTGCTCAGGATTTAGCAGAGATTCTTCTAAAATGAAAGACCTCCCTTTGTTTATTTGGATTCCTTTCATCTATTTGGATTGAGTGCATTTTTCTTTTTCTTTTTTTCTGTTCGAAACAATTCAGGTTCCATTTTAGTTAAAAGACGAAAATACTTCGTCAAAATTATGTAGGTTCCGATTAACTTGACATAGATGCATTTCCTTGATGCCCCTTCATTAGAACTTGTGTACTTTAGAAATGTAACGAGTCCAAATAAATGGAGGGAGTACAGTTTTTCGGAACCTTATGTACAGTGTTTTCTTGGTGATAGGCTGGATATGAGTATGATGAGGAGACATTTGAGAAAATTTTCAGGCGCATTTATTCATCTTTTGGCTCTTCTGCACCTTATGTTCTATTCCCTGATTCAATTCCTTTCCTACGATGGGTTCGTGCAAAAGGTATCCCAGTTGGGCTTGTTAGCAATGCAGAGTACCGTTATCGAGATGTGATACTTCCAGCCTTAGGTTTGCATCAGGTACAGATGTTACCCAAATTTCTCAATCTGCTTGTAGCCATGTAGGTGTCACAAATGCTGTTTTACCATAATGAAAATAATTTTTCTGTAAGACCATAATTTACGAGTGCTTGTCTTTAATGGATTGTTTTACAATATTTTATTGTACAACTATTTAGTGATGTTCCTAACTTCCTATATTCTTTATTGTATTTCATTAATTATCAAACTCAAATTCAGGGTTCTGAATGGGATTTTGGAGTGTTCTCTGGTCTGGAAGGCGTGGAAAAGCCAGATCCCAGGATTTACGAGATTGCTTTGGAGAGGGCCGGAAATGTTGCACTGGAAGACGCTTTACACATTGGAGATAGTTTCCGTAAGGATTATCTTCCAGCGAAGAGTTTGGGAATGCATGCAATACTACTTGATAGATTTAAAATTCCCGATGCTGAGAACTGGAGAAAGGACGGCATTCCTGTTTATCCTGATTTGGCATCTGTACAAGAGCTTCTAGATTCTGATAACTTGTCTTGATGAGAAAATGTATCTTCCATCTTGCTCATGCATGATCATATCCATGTTGTACTCTTACAGTAAACTTGAATTTTAATGGCAAGTCTAATTGTTTTGTTGCTGCAATTTTGAGCCCAGCTATTGTTAGTGATCTGACTCTCAAGCGGACTTGCATAGCATTAGATAAAGTAGCTATTAACCCGCCTATTATGCGGGGTCGTTTCAAAAGAAAATAAAATTTGGTATTTAATTCCCTTTTAACTTAAAGAATGTTGTGAAATAAAGACAAAAGATAATTATTGAGAAAAAGTAGAGAGAAGAAAAGAGAGAGAGAGAACCGTATATTATTCCATTATGAGGTTTCCATAAGATAATACACTTTAGAATATTCTAAGATATGGACATTCATATAATATTATACTATAATAT
>LHUT01009302.1:2660-13988 GCA_001412135.1 Silene latifolia subsp. alba | reverse complement strand
GCTAACTGTGTATGCATATTGGGCATCAATGTGATCATATTTCTATAACCACATCTCTCAAACACATCCTATAGGTGTGACCTTTAGGGACCAGTTGATCACCGCCATCTGTATGATAATAACGTCAAACTTTCTAGCAAGCCAACCGTTATTAGGTAAACGTTAATCAACTGATTAAATATACGAAGTATACCCTTGTGAACCTGTAAGAGATTTACAAATGTTATCACACTAATTTGTGGAGGATACAAGCTCCAACAATGTGACCATTTTAAGGACAAAGTATTAGAGCTTGCGACAAAATATTACCGTCTTCAGCCAGACTTATTGATTCAAAATATGTATAAACATAATTTACATAAACATATAAATAAATGTTCACTGAGCTACTCGAAACCGCTGTTTGAGTTTTTTCATTTATTAATCTCTCTAACATTGCATATGCTTAACTTAATAAACACAGTTAATAAACACACTTAAGAGCTGCAAAAACACATACATACATACTTCATAAACAAGCAACAACATGAAGATGAGAAATCCTGAAGAAAATGATCAAGTTGCTATTAGCATGGACATGGGTTTAAAAAGCAATGAAATTGAGAAAAAATCCACAAACTATTTTTAGGTGAACAAGTTTGGAAATGGTTTGTTCTTATCATGGTTACTTGCATGTTGCTATCTCAATGGTTTATTCATTTAATTGTGTTATTCATTGAGTGGAAGTTTCTTTTGAAGAAGAATGTTGTCTATTTTACACATGGGTTGCAGAATAACGTGATCGTCTGTATTTGGATTGGAGTCGTACTTCCTACTTTGGTGTCTCTTGTTAAAACCCCATATCAAGAAGACCCACAAGGCTAAAAGCGTGATCGATTTCATCACTTGGACCTTGATTACATTGCTCATAGGGTGTTTCGAATAGGTTTTTTGAAAGGATTCAGGACGCTGTGTTTCATCATTATCTACTAAGCCGATCAGCAACTTCTATAGGAAGGAGTCCAGATCAAGGAGATGCTTTAGAATTTGCTATTGACTACAGGACACCGTTGCCAAAGATTGCACAGCTAAAGGAACGCATAAAGCAGTAGTAAGTTCATCAAACTTTTAATTCAAGAATGATTTATATATGTCATTTATGATTGTCTCATCACTTATTATCATTAACTGATCATTTTATTATCATATATCATGAATATTTGAAAGAATCAAGAGCCGATATTAAGGTTTAAGATCTTTCTATTCACATTATGGGAACGAGATGGAATCCGTCTCTTATTAGATAAAATTGTCCTGTTACATTGATGTCCTAAAGCAAAGCTATATATTGGAATGGAGTTTTTGGCTTTCGAAGATTTACGCGCCTTGTATTAAGTAGTTGTATCCGGTTGGTGCAATCATTGAAGAAATTGTCACACTGACTAGTTCGGAAATGACTTGATTGCTTCAACACAAAGGGTGAGATTGGGAGTTATCTACATTCAACCTCCCCTTGTTGTGCCATAGGTGAAACTTTAAATTAACCACCCACTTATTATCTTCCATTTCCTTGAAGAAAAATCCTCACATTTGACACCCAACCCACAATTTGGTCGTGAAAGAGATCGAGAATATAAACAAGATAAAGATGGCGGCTCTATTTTTCAATCACACCATGAACTTCCAAAATTATCCAGAGAAAAGCAGACGAAGAACAGAACTCGTGTTGAAGATGAACATTTTTTATTCCCTCAAGATCACTTGCAATCTCTTGCCTCAAGAAGTTCGTCTTAGCAATATGCCGACCAATGGCTAATATTACCTACCATCTCTCTTTGTTGATGAGTTGTTTTGGCAAATGAGCTTATGAGCAAGTCAACTGTTTTCTCTTAATGTTGAACATGGGTGACGCAAATTTTGTCGCATTTTCATCTTTACCTTGTTCTTTTCCTCGTGAAAAAAGTAACAAATTTATAAAATACCCACAAGATAATTCAATTACTGATAGTGCAGCAGTACAACATCGTCTCTCTCGTAATTATAATTTTCTATGCCATTGTCATTTGTTTGTCATACTCATTCCTAAAATAACCTCACTACTGTTTTAATGCTGAAAACTGTATGTATATTCCAACCGTCCTTAGTTTATCATGGGCATCTGGAAATTTAAAAAGCTGGTGTTCCATGATTGTAGTAACTGATAACTTCTAACACAAGGTAGACTTGTATAATCTAAAAAAGCATGTAACATGTTTACTCTTGTGCTTAGGCAATGCATGTAATTTGAGCTAATTTAGGAATGTGCTGTCTTAGTGAGGAAAGTGATGTAAACATGAACANNTTTTTCACAAAATTTTTTTTTTTTTTTTTTTTTTTTTTTTTTTTTTTTTGTTTCCAGTATTAACTATCAACATGTTAACTCATTCGGACATATACAGCCTGAAGTTCATTATGTATGGTTCTAGAAATCGGAGTGATACAAACAAACCAAACTTGAATGTGTCAACGGTGTACGACATAGAGGGCATTCCGGCTTTTCGTTGCACCATTCCATAATGCACTTCCTACGCAGAAAAGTGCAAGAAATAAATGTAAAATGAAAGTCCAAATTAATAGGTCCTGAACTCCTAGGTAACGGGTTAAAAACTCACCAGCCCCGAATGACTAGATTGAGATGGCCTCACCCGGACTAATTTAAAATTATACTCCGTACTAAGTTAACTAATTTAAAGTTATACTAAAGTATATCTGCATAATACAACAAAAACCTTAATAGACACGAACTGGAGTGACCAGACCCAGACCTGACTAGTTAGTAACCAATGACCAAAAAACTCCCCCAAGTCCCCAGCCCTAACTCACCATACTCGAAATGACTAGATTATATCACAACTGAAACATAGTTAAACCCAAACGACCGACCTAACTCATTGTGAATAATATAACTGAAATAATACACTACCAAATGACCTCTTTGTCAAATCTAGTCTTAGGCATCAGCAAGTGTTAAGGGGAAAAGAGTTAATACCAACAAAAGACATGGCCGCAAGGTGTAGCAGTAGGGTGTTCTCGATCACTTAGGCATAGAGTACACTTACTAGCTCCTTTGACCTGAAAACAGAAAACATGGATACAGACTGCTTCAGGTAAAACAGAATGAACAAAAGCAACTCGATCAAAAGGCAGGCTATGATTATACATTCAAACCAAGTTAGGTTTTAAGTTTCCCATGTAACAACTTATTCTACAGTGAGTATTCTGATTAGAATTAGCAAGACGAACTATTATTTACCATAAATAACTGATATTACTTCATGAGACAATTACATACAGTACTGCTAAAAAAGGAATTCCAATCTCATACTCCAAGGTTGTCTAGAATCAGGATAGTATAACCAAGTTTGGACATTCCTCATCAAGTCATCAGTGAGAATCCCTAATGCAGGCTACATAAGAGAAAATAAGTAGCACTTAAAATTATGCACCTCGGAAGATGAAGACGATTCAACTGGAAAACTGCCATTCTCGGAGCCAGCAGTGATCAAACTTCCATCTTCATTCAGCATAGGCAATCCTTGCCCTACATGACAAAAGGTAAACACTTCCTTCAGTATATTTAATAAAGAACACTTGGCTTCCATCTGGATTTCTTTCCCCACCCTCATTACTCCGGCAAAAATTAATTGTCCTTATTTGACTTTGACAGTAAAAAAATGTCGACTTTGACAGAAAAAAAATTTCGACTTTGACCGGTATTTTCTCACAATATACAATAGTTAAACTTCTTCAAAAATAACAATGTAAAAAATCATAGTCTTAACAGAACTACAGAACATTTAATTGAAACACTGGTGTAACAGGGGCTCTAAGAGCCTAACATTATGTAATTGCATTTTTTACAACTGTCAAAAAAAAATCATAATTTTGATAAATAAAATATGAAAAGAATTATATTTTTATTCCTACGTATATTAGGAGAAAATGGTAAAAGTTGATTGTGGTTGACCACCAAAGACTAATGAGGACAATAAACCTGGGATACGTGGAGTACTAAACACATTGAAGCATCCTTTCAATGTGCCTGTACACAACTCCAGATCCCACTAAATCACACGATTTAATGGCGTAGGGTCACCAAATCAACCTGCTGAAAGTGGGTAAGACCCTACAGAAATTTCCTGAGCTGAACTTGCAAGGGAAGATAAATTGCTGCGCCGTAGTTTTTCAGCACCAATGACACACAGCTGAATTAACAGGAAAACTCCCAGTATTTGATATCTGCAGCAAACCAACTTGGAGAAAATTAAAGATGTAGACAATATTAGCAATTATTCAACGCAATTCTAATGCGGAAATAACCCCTATTTGTTGTCAATACAGAGGTAAGGCGGCAAACATCAACCCCACCGCCTAGCTCGCCACTGTAGCACTAGCTCAATGTCGCAAGTTGCTATAGAGAGAGGGGAGGGCAGGGGATCAAAAAGACAGACTCCCCCGATGTACCCAATTAGCGGAGACAAACTAACAGTTGGCATCTTTCCCTCACAAAGAAGGTAAGAAAACATCCAAGTGACAAAGAGCCTTCTCGCTTATTCAAACCAACTTATACATGCTCTATCCATCCATTTTTTTTTTTTTGGGCAGCTCTATCCATCCATTTATACGTGAATTTTGTTCTACTTTTACATATACTATTTGTGTGCTCATATTCTGTTAAGTCAACAATCACGAAATATCGTAATAACTTTTGATGTGCTAGTGAATTTCAAATTCAGGGAAAAGGCAAACTCCTGGAAACTGTCAACTCAATCAGGCTGTGCACAAGCATGGACGGCTATAATAAATTGTACATAAAATTACAAACATGGTTCCCTCCAATACAAAAAAAAAGTAGGCCATACATATTCTACCAGAATGGACAAAGAAGAAGATAATGAATAAAGTAACATTAAACTATCCAAATCAACAGTAGATTAGGATGAGCAAACACCGAATGAAAAATTCCTCAAAATACACCGGTACATCACTGCGAATGATGTAGGGAATAGAATGAGATCAAGATTCCAGAGCTAAAACAAACTTTTACATGCCAAAATATAGATGGCATATCTCATTTCAAAAATAAATACATTAATAGTGATAAAATATATTGTCAGCGCTACCTTGGTCTTTGATTGGATGGTTTGCCAATAAACATGTAACGGATTCCAGATGCTCGCTTTGAGATATGATAATAAAGGCCTGCATTTTTTTAGCCGATACACACATTGACCTCTGTGAACAACAGCATTGTTAAATATTCAAAAATGAACATCATCTCTAGGCACATAAGGTGAGCACCTTCAAAGTAGAACAACATAAGATTTGTCCGAAGAAACAGCTGCAAAACCTCACGTGCAATAGGGAGCACCTGCAACCACATCAGTAGTCACAAGTCACAATAATACCATTAAGAATGTATTACAGTTTATCTTGGACAAACTAATAACGCAAACAATGTTGCTCCGACACATCTCAGTGTTGGAGCAAAACAGTGTAGTGTGTGGAGTGCAAGACAAAGCAATTTTGTGAAAAATTCCATATTATTGGACTAAAATTAAGTGTGGGAAGGTCGGAGGCTCGGAGCGTTGTAGATACTACACGATCACACTGAAGTGCNGTCATTATTCTCGTTCTTTTGTTTTGTTTTTTTTTTTAAATAAAATATGAAAAGAATTATATTTTTATTCCTACGTATATTAGGAGAAAATGGTAAAAGTTGATTGTGGTTGACCACCAAAGACTAATGAGGACACTAAACCTGGGATACGTGGAGTACTAAACACATTGAAGCATCCTTTCAATGTGCCTGTACACAACTCCAGATCCCACTAAATCACACGATGTAATGGCGTAGGGTCACCAAATCAACCTGCTGAAAGTGGATAAGACCCTACAGAAATTTCCTGAGCTGAACTTGCAAGGGAAGATAAATTGCTGCGCCGTAGTCTTTCAGCACCAATGACACACAGCTGAATTAACAGGAAAACTCCCAGTATTTGATATCTGCAGCAAACCAACTTGGAGAAAATTAAAGATGTAGACAATATTAGCAATTATTCAACGCAATTCTTGATGCAGAAATAACCCCTATTTTTGGTTAATACAGAGGTAAGGCGGCAAACATCAACCCCACCGCCTAGCTCGCCATTGTAGCACTAGCTCAATGTCGTAAGTTGCTGAAGAGAGAGGGGAGGGGAGGGGGGTGTCAAAAAGACAGACTCCCCCGATGCACCCAATTAGCCAGCAGAGCCAAGGTAATGCATAACACTAAGCATATGCCTCAAGGGATGAAACCTGACTTCTAACTTAAAAAGTGCCTAACAGTTATTGAAGCTTATGGAAACTCACTTTATTCTCATGTACTAATGAAGCTGTACACGTAGCGGAGCCAAACTAACAGTTGGCATCTTTCCCTCACAAAGAAGGTAAGAAAACATCCAAGTGACAAAGAGCCTCCTCGCTTATTCAAACCAACTTATATGAAACATGCTCTATCCATCCATTTTATTTTTTTTGGGCAGCTCTATCCATCCATTTATACGTGAATTTTGTTCTACTTTTACATATACTATTTGTGTGCTCATATTCTGTTAAGTCAACAATCACGAAATATCGTAATAATTTTTGAAGTGCTAGTGAATTTCAAATTCAGGGAAAAGGCAAACTCCTGGAAACTGTCAACTCAATCAGGCTGTGCACAAGCATGGACAGCTATAATAAATTGCACATCAAATTACAAACATGGTTCCCTCCAATACAAAAAAAAAGTAGGCCATACATATTCTACCAGAATGGACAAAGAAGAAGATTATGAATAAAGTAACATTAAACTATCCAAATCAATGGTAGATTAGGATGAGCAAACACCGAATGAAAAAATCCACAAAATACACCGGTACATCACTGCCAATGATGTAGGGAATAGAATGAGATCAAGATTCCAGAGCTAAAACAAACTTTTACATGCCAAAATATAGATGGCATATCTCATTTCAAAAATAAATACATTAATAGTGATAAAATATATTGTCAGCACTACCTTGGTCTTTGATTGGATGGTTTGCCAATAAACATGTAACGGATTCCAGATGCTCGCTTTGAGATGTGATAATAAAGGCCTGCATGTTTTTAGGCGAAACACACATTGACCTCTGTGAACAACAGCATTGTTAAATATTCACAAATGAACATCATCTCTAGGCACATAAGGTGAGCACCTTCAAAGTAGAACAACATAAGATTTGTCCGAAGAAACAGCTGCAAAACCTCACATGCAATAGGGAGCACCTGCAACCACATCAGTAGTCACAAGTCACAATAATACCATTAAGAATGTATTACAGTTTATCTTGGACGAACTAATAACGCAAACAATGTTGCTCCGACACATCTCAGTGTTGGAGCAAAACAGTGTAGTGTGTGGAGTGCAAGACAGAGCAATTTTGTGAAAAATTCCATATTATTGGACTAAAATTAAGTGTGGGAAGGTCGGAGGCTTGGAGCGTTGTAGATACTACACGATCACACTGAAGTGCTGAGGTAACATAGAATGCAAATGTGTGTAAAAAAATGTTTGGAAATAGCAGCAAGGAGCATACCGTAGGCCATCTCTGAATTATGTACAAACGACATCTTCTGAATTTGTCTTTCAACCTTGCCAAGGACGAGCTTGAGACCTGTGACATGGAGGACGACGGTATCTCATTACTCAGTTGGCTCCTTGCTGGAGCATTTTTCTCACCAAATTCATCAAAATTTGAATCTGCAAGGAGCATGCCACGGGACGCAATCCTAGAGCTGCATCATCCCAACCATACAACCATCTTTCATGAGACACATAACAAGAGTTCAGCCACACAGAAGACATGAAATACTGTAAATGACTTCATGCAAGGAGACGTTAAAACCTCATTCTCTCAGCAAGATAAGGAACTGCAGTCTGATAAAGAACAAATAGTGTACGTCTTGCAGGAGTTGGAGGAAGTCCATAGGATCCAGCAATCTGCAGTATGAACCATCAACAGAATCGCACCAAAGTTATCAAAAGTAATGATTAGAATCTCCCAACTTGGTACCCACCATAGCATCATTGATCACAAGAAAAAAGGGTAGAAGCCCATTCAACAGTGAGGTATACAGCAGCACGAAGATATATCTCGCAACGAATTACTCCTTGACGATGCTAAATGAACTGCAAGATGGAAGAAAGAGCAACTAGCTTGGTGGCAATATTTTTCCTATGTTCAGTGTGACTTTGACTCTTCACTTTATGGCATACCCATGCCCAACAAGACAATCAATATTATGAGTATGGAATCTGTACTTAACTCTTGCCAATCCGAAATTTCTGCTAGCAGAGACGATACGAGAGGCTTGCAGGACAAAAGTAGAAGGGAATGGTATATAAAACAGTGTATGAGTTTTGAGGATAGTAAGCATTATCTTTACAAAAAAAAAACACTTTATCACTTGGAAACTCAAAATATTCGACACTTTTAGTTAAATGTTTGTTTTGAAGACATGTCCCATTAACTAGATTCCTCGTTTCCCCGCGTCTTAAAATAACGGCGAGTCTAATACATTGATATGTACCCTTATGCGATGCTCGTACCCAAATTTTGAGTAGCATAGCTTATGTTTAAAATAGATAGTTTGGGTCAAACTCAAACAAACTACAATAGCGTTGAAGAAAGGATTTTTTTGTTAAAGGGAAGTAGCTCACATTAACAAGAAGTGTTTTTGATGGCAACTAGAGTATAAAAGGCATAGAGAGGGGGAAACATAAGAAACAAACCAGAAGTGTATCACAGTATTCTTCGCCAAGGGTTTGGTGGCCTGCACCTGTTGTGAGAATGTAATAAAGCATCTGTCCTATAAGTTGTCTGCAGAGAAATTATTATGCGACAAGGAAATGAGCTGTAGACAAAGTGTTGTATAACTATAAATCGAAACAAGTGTAGAGGCAATATCCTTGAAAGATGAAGGAAGGCTGACTCTAATGTCCAGCAGAATAGTTTAATATACATAGTGGATTAATCATAAGTCATTTAGCCGATTCGATCACGCAGCAGTGAAGTTTTACTTAAAAGGCATGGTTTGGATTGGATTAAGAGAAATGCAGGGGATGGGATACAAACTCCGGTTGTGATCAAGCAATAAGTGTAGTGGACATCAAATCTATAATCCTATAGATTTGATATATTTTTTTGTACGAATGAGGGGGAAAGTTAACTAGCTATTACACTGTAAAGAGGGTAGCAGCAAGCACAACAGAACAAATAACAGTCCAAGGATTCAGTCAGACAAGAGNATATTTCATATTTTATTTATGAGTTTTTCTAACGTGTGCCCTAAGGGCACACATTAATAATCCATATATGGTAAAATTAACAACATATTCTCATTAAATATGGTAAAAATTATTTTAAATTCATTTTTATTATAAGAAGCTCTAAATTTGTTGCCATATTTGTGTTTTAAACTTAGTTGTTTCATTAGTTGACATGTCATCTTGAGATCAAATTTTGTGATGTCATGTCAGCAGCGGCTTTGGCTTTTGCATTAGATAAATATATGATGATTAGAAATCAAATTAAGAATTAAATCAAGGTGGTATGAGTTTGGAACTCGATTCCCCATATTTGGTTCAATAGTGGAATGAAGAATCAAATCTTGTTGTATGTTTATTTTATTAATAAGATTTTGTACCACGGTGTTACTTTTTCACATACGGACTTTACTCTTTCACATACACTTTTTCATTAAGTTTCCGCATTATACCCTTTTCGTAAACTTAAACAAATTAGGTTTTATCTATACTTTTTTCCCTAAAATTGAATCTACTTGTTCTAAAAACTTGAATAATGGATTATAATTCTTCAAGTTTTTCAAGTAGTGAAGTAATTATTTGTTTAGCAATTATTAAAAACTTGTTTATCAATTATTTTGTCCTAAAATTAAGGTTTTTAATTGTCCATGTTTTTCAATTAGGTTGATGGTTTGTCGGCGAGTGAACTGACCGAAATTGGTTAATGGAGGTGGCGTTGGTAACAAAACACACGATGGACATGTACTAAAAAATCATTTACATCTAATTAGAATTTCATTATTTAATTGTTTAATGTTCATACTTTTAGCAATTAGCATCAAATAATGAATTAAACATTGGCCTAATTGTAATGTCGCTAACGTCATCTTGGGTCACAATTAGGGCAATCCCACCCCAGGCAGACGTTATGTTATTTTTGTCATCAAGAAAGTTCGTCCTTGAAACGTGGAGATAAATCCGAACAAAATCACATAACCAATGTCATCATCATCCTTCTTTTCAGATGAAGGTGATGAAGGGAGAAAAAAAATTGACTGAAAAATGAAAAAATGACAAAGGTAAAATTGTAAATAACATATGTAAAAGAATAAAATTCGTATGTGAAAAAGAAATACCCGTTGTACTATTTACTTATTTATTAATTTTTTACTTTAAATTTTCATGTATTAATTAGTTAAAATTTTAATATGTTATTTTTTTTAAATATCATAATACTTTTGTTCTTAAATATATTAAACATGTCGGGAAAAAATCATTGTGTATTTTTTCTGAAAAAAAAGTCTTAGAAACAATTTAATTTTATGAATATGTAAAAATATGGATCTTTTCACAACGTTTTTCTTTTTAATTCTCTTATTTTATTTGATACCCAAATGTATCATTCTCCTACTCACCTCGCCATTTGCGTATGAGAAACTCATAACTCATGGGTTTGAAGTATGGGTATCAAAATATAAAAAAACATGAAACAAACACAAGGTATGGATTTAGCTCATTCCAAACTCATATCTTATACCTATAATGGGTGAACCAAACACCCTCTTAATTGAGTATGAATCCTTTCCATTTTCTTTTCTCTCCGTTTCCTTCCATTTCCTCTACTACAACAATATCAAATCATTATCCATCCTCCAACTCATCACTTGGGCTCCCTTAAGCAAGGTAAACCAGATATGTGTGTCAAAAAGTCTTGGGTAATTAAATGTCGAGGATTATGGACTAATTACTTAGTCTCTCCTAAAGTAGAACACAAAATCATCACAATGCATTCAAACTCATCATAAACATACTATCAAGTACCCACATAAACTCTCATCTATGAAGATACTAAGCATAAATTGAAGAAGGGTATGAACTTTTATAAACACAATTCATCAAACACCTTGTATGTTTACAAAGGCAAAATAATCACCAAAAACTCAAATATTAACAACCCATATTAATAGTTTAACCCTCACTTAAGTTCCCCCTAAACCCTA
>LHUT01009232.1:0-15328 GCA_001412135.1 Silene latifolia subsp. alba | reverse complement strand
GAAATGTAAGAAAGTCATATATATATATAGAAAAACGAAAGAGTATTTTAACTATTTATTTGCATACTTTTATGCGACACTCTTTTTCTATGAAAGACTCAGGCGGATTAGATATTTTATATTAGTGTGATAATATTACTATTTTTCTTCTAAAGTAAACAATAAAGTTGTAATAGCACATTGGCAAATTCTCAAGCTTAGAGTTTCCAGGTTCAACTCCCGGCTACAATAATTTTTTTTTTAAAATCCCTCCATTTGTGAGAAGAAGAAGATTGTGTTTTGCGAAGAAACAGCTCACGCCATTTTTTCAATTCAAAAGGTTTGTTCAATTCCTTATTTATAACCCTTTTAATTTGTTCTTCTTATCAAATTTATCATAAAATTGTACGGAGTATACGATTTGCACTTGGGTTTCATCCATTGAGGATAATTCATGTGTTATTTTTCAATGGACGCAAACTGTTCGACGAAATGTCCAACTGAGTTGTTATGTACTTATGTCTTCCCTTGTTCCAGTAAATTGTTTATGTTTATATTTTATCTTATTATGTGACTGTAATTTAATTAAAAGTAAACAAATTCTTGAGACGGGGGGAGTTATTGTTTCTATACGATACTCGATAGTCGATACGCTCTTAAAGTGTCTGTTGAAGAAAATGCCATGTCATATAATACGCTCAAAACCGTTCGTTGTTCGTTTGAAGTTGAGAGATTACGGTAACCCATCTTAGTAGTTACTTCCTCCGTCCCGGTCATTTGTTATCCTTTTCTATTTTTTGGTGTCTTAGTCATTTGTTGTTCTTTCTATTTTAAGAATGAACTTTATGAGTAATTTGATCATTCTCATTCAATTTGTTCCACTTGTCATTTAGTTATTGATCATCTTCTCTTTCTTTGGTCATTGTGCCAAAACCAAAGGATAACAATTGACCGGTACGGAGGGAGTACTAGTTAGTACTCTTTATATTTAGTAAACAAAATCTCGTGCTGCTAATCTGCTATGCTGTTACATGTCAAATATGCATTTTTCGGGCTGCCCGAGTACCTGTCCAGTCCTCTACTCTGTGGAACATAGCTTAGTAAAACTTTCGACCAGTTATGTAATTGCGTTTTCCTTGTCTGCGCCTTTCTTTTAGGACGATTTTAAAGTGTAATCCAGTTATGTAATTGCGTTTTCCTTTTGAATTTTCATTCGTTTTACCCTTTATTTATGCTGCAGACTGGCGTTTGAGAGAAAATTAGGGAGGTAGTAGGCTTCTCGTCGAAACATTTGACCTTCAAGCAGCTTGTTGCACCTTTCGCGCTCTAAAATCTCTATGATTCTGCAGATTCCTTATACTTCGATCCTTTGCCATATTGTTTAATAATATATCACTGAAGGAGCATGTCTATCTTTATGTCTAATGTTGTTCCTCGAGATTGTCTTTCTTTTTCTGCTACAAATTCCATCAATCAAACTCCTCAGCCATATTTCTCTTTACTTCCTGGAATCCCTTTATCTACTGTAAATAGTTACAGTTCATGGGCTCGTTCGTGTCTTCCCACGTCAACTTTTATTGCTTGGAAGGGCATCCGACATGTTCAGCACTGTGTGGCGGCAGCACACAACTCTGATGCAGACGGGGAGTCTGATTCCAAGTCCAAACCCAAAACACAAGGAAAAGGGAAATCAAAGAAAAACAACTCTCCTCAAACTGAGACTAATACTGTTGCAGAAAAACAACCAACAACGATCCCAAGAAAGCCAAGACGTGGACGTAGGAGTGAAGCTGTTGCTGTTGAGGATTTTGTACGCGGCTCACTTGAAAAGACTTTTGCTTCTATCCGAGAGAAGAACCCTGATGTCTTTGCAAGGAAAGAGCAACTTTTTAAGAAAGTGAGGGAAAAGGCTGAAGATGACGATAGTGATGATGAAGATGTTGACGATGATGATGATGATTATGATGATAATCAAACTAAGAAGCAGATGGTAGTTGAAGATGATGATCCCGATTGGCCATTAGACGCCGATGTGGGATGGGGTATCAGGGCATCAGATTATTTTGAGAAGAATGCTATCAAAAATGTGGTTGGAGATGATGGTCTTGAAATTGACTGGGAGGGTGAATTGGACAATAGCTGGATACGGGAAATCAACAGCCTTGAGTGGGAAACCTTTGCTTTTCATCCAAGCCCATTGATTGTTCTAGTCTTCGAAAGATACAACAGGTATTTGCAGACAATTTTCTTGTTACACGTTTGTTGTTGGAGATATCTCTATTCTGTTGTTTAATCATGTATTTTGTGTATGAAGCGTGCGCTACTTACTGTTTTTTCTTTGAAGTTACAACTTTGAGAATATTTCCAAGTAACACCTCAAAATAACAACTGTTTAATATTGCAGGCCAGCTGATAACTGGAAGCTTTTGAAGGAGTTAGAGAAGGCTTTCCTGGTTTATTGGAATGCTAAGGATCGACTCCCTCCTCGTGTATGCTCCCTGATTATTTTGTTTTGCATACCTATATAGTCACTAGCCTTCTAATTAACTTCTGATGTACGATAGAGACTATTTAAGTGGTCGGGTCAACAATTATCCTGCATGTCACACTGCACTCACTAAAACTTGGGCTATTTTATCACCTTTTAATTCACTCAGTAATAGCTGATGACTGCTTTGTTATAAAATGTCACCAGTGTCATACTTCCTCCATTCAACTCCACTCTACCTATTTCACTTTTGTACACTATTCACAATTGTGTATTCAATTTCGANAATATGTAACTTTTATAATTTTTGCAAATACGTAGCTAACAATATTTAGCGCGTAAAACTCGCGTTGGCAAACGTGAAAAAGGAAAGTGGTAGAGTGGAGTTGAATGGAGGAAGTATTTATTTTACCCTGGGAAAATTGGACTAACTGTAATATAGAATGTCTGCCCAATTGTCTTAGACAAGAAAATAGTTGGACCCATCATGGTTCCTAGTTTGTGATGCACACAATCAGGTGGATAAATTAATAGTCTTTTCAATTTGTGAAGCTTTTAGTTCCTTGTATATCTTGTGTTTTGATATTGTGTGGCCGCTTTCTAAGTGCTAATTGAGTCGAGCTAGATAAACTCTGAAGTTAATAGTGAAATTGATTTTCAGCTTATGCAGGACTGCCACTATTAAACAAATAGGCTCCTTTCAGATCACATCTTTAGTTGATCTGTTTCAGTTTTGCTATTGGAGTGATTACTTATTGTTATTCGGACTCTTCATATTAACTACATGCCTATGTCCGGCATTCAACATTTGCACGTCTATGACATTAGGACACTTCATTTTCAACGAAGAACATTTTGGATCCGTTACAAAATACTCGATTTGACACTTGGACAGGCTCACATAGTCACATGTTAGATACTTTCAGTCAAGTCTTGCAGAGAAATAGAACAGCTTAATATAACATTTGATTAAATGAAAACTACATGACCATGGAATTCCTTGAAACAGGCTGTTAAATTGGACATCAAGATAGAGAGAGATTTAGCTTATGCTCTTAAAGTCAAACAATGTCCGCAGTTATTATTTCTAAGCGGACAGAGGATTCTGTACCGGGAAAAGGGTAAGACTTGGATTCCTTTTTTTTAAACTTTTTTTTGTAATCTCTAGTATTTCACTGAACTTGATTTGCTGATGTAAATGACATTCCTGCAGAGCTCAGAACAGCAGATGAATTGGTCCAAATGATTGCATATTTCTACTACAGAGCCAAGAAGCCTTCGTGGATTGATGACACCGCACTTACACGCAAAAGATAATGCAGGTTTATCTTAAACTAACACCATATATGCTAAATTAGCTGTACCTTATAAGTGTTGCAGTGAATGCTAGATGAAATCTGAGTAAGACACACTTAGTGACTTACTGTAATACTGTGGCTTATACTAAAATCCAGAAAGAGCGAAGGCGAGATGGGGGTGGGGTTGTTAAATTATCATGTATGTTTGCATTATGTACTCTTAGTGTCTTACTCATGTGGTACACAACACTGGTCGAGATTTGCACTGATCAAAAGCTACTTCACGTAAAAGAAGCATGTATATTTTGGTGAGCCATTTTCCGATGTGCATCCTCAACGAGGATTATATGGTTAGTAACCATTGTAGTTTTATCCTTAGACTTATTTTCTAGCCTTTTTATTTGCAGTTTTGGGTTTTGAAACACATTGAACTCAACAAAAAATCTAAAATATTAATCTTTCAACTCAATTAAAGAAGTCTGAAATTAAATAAATCGTTTGAACTGGCGTATTTAGCATGTACCCGTATTAAAAATGTGCAAAGACAGGCAGTACAAGATAATTAAATACTAGTGAATAAAATGTCACCATATCCTTGATTTATATATTTAATTAAACTTCTTGGTATCCCAAGAATAGTTCAAATTAATAAGAGTACTGCATTTCAATGGTTGTATAATAATGTATATGAACATACAAGTAATCCTTTAGGTGTTAAGGAAATTCTTGAACCACTTTGCTGAACTCTTTGGGTATCGTTGCCCATCTCCGTAATCAACATAATAGATGCCAAATCGAACTGTGTAACCCGAGTTCCACTCGAAATTATCCAACAACGACCAAGCAAAGTATCCTTTCATATTAACGCCATCCCTACACTCAGCAGTTTATTTACTGAGTTACAGTAAAGGTCTAAACAGCAGCACAATGATTAAAGGGTAAAGCTCAATTAAATGAACTTAACAAGCTCCAACTTACTTAATAGCATGTTGGATAAAAGATAGATGGTTATGGTAGTAATCTATCCTCGTGCTATCAGCCAATGCTTCCTCTACTGGTAGTCCGGGAACGTTGAACTCGTCGATTCCTGTAGTATAGAAGAATTATTGAAGTTTTATTAGTTACATTATATAAAATGGGATTAATAGGGGATAAACTCATTGTTTCGTGAAGGATAACTAAGAGAACACAAATAAAATAAAATAAAAGTTAAGCATAAGCATAAAAAACATTGGTCCAGTTCCTCATATACATTATACTCTAGCCTATGACTGGATAAAGTTGTGTCTGATATAGACAACCTAAAAACAAAGATAATTTATAGAAAATCTGTACCGAAATCTGCATCAATCTACGTCGACTGACGTGCATTTTCTCGTCGACTAAAGCACTATTTCACAATATAAGAAGCAGAACAAATATTTTCACCATTCAACCTCTATCATCTAACCCAAGTTACATACCATTTTCTGTGATATAAATGGATGGGTTATTGTACTTTGCTTTTATATAAAGTAGGAGATCATGAATTCCTCTTGGATAAACATAAAGCCAATCCGAAGCTGCCTGCAGAGAGTAAGTAGTAGGTTATCGTAAA
Source organism: Silene latifolia subsp. alba (assembly GCA_001412135.1). Classification (NCBI taxonomy): domain Eukaryota; kingdom Viridiplantae; phylum Streptophyta; class Magnoliopsida; order Caryophyllales; family Caryophyllaceae; genus Silene; species Silene latifolia. The sequence goes on along the minus strand of LHUT01009232.1, from coordinate 9,966 downwards.
ATATACCCCTCAATTCTTAGATATACATGAAATGGGCTAGAGTTCATGGACAAACCCTTGGACCAATCGGAATCCCTTCCCGCACAACTGTACATGAAAACAATATCGAGTCATACATTACTTATACTTGATTAGAAATATTTGACTAGTAGCACACATCCACGTGTTGGACTCGGCTATCTTATCAAAATTTCTCAAGTATTTAGTGTCGAAGTGTCATTTCCATGTCAAATTAGACACTGATAGGACACACCCCCGTTGTCCTAAAAATTTGGGGTCGGCAATAAAGAGGCATGAGTGAATTGCGATGAACTTACATGTGAGATTAACCAAGGAATCAGTTTTATAGCTGGGAGGCACATTTTTATTAGGAGCATATGCTGCATATGTGCTTGTGTAATAGTTTACGCCTAGGAAATCATAAGATCCTTTTAGCAAAGCAGACTGATTTCTTGTGAACTTTGGTAAGCGGCTTCCTACTAAAGAGCGCATTGTGCGAGGGTAGTCTCCATGTGTTACTGGGTCCATGTACCTGTTATATTGGAATGAATGTATAACATATTCTCAAGATGTAGAATTATGTTTTTCTTTTGGCAGAAACCATAAGGTCAATGTATGATTATTATAGGTTTCGAGCCAAAATTTGCTTCATTTGGAATAAGAAGCTATGCAAATAGGTATTTAAGTCACTATCCTCCCCTTTTACTCCAAACCTAAGAATAGGAAAACAATGAACAAAATTCTATCTAGACTGGTGAAGACGTACTGAAGTAAACGTTCTGACGCCTAACAATATGTCTATCCGGTAAGGCTCATGTAAGACGTTTAACAATGTCAATGAGATACCGATTGTCCAACAATTATCATTTCCTTCATAAATTTATAAGTAAATTACTTTAACCATAAAATTACTTTTCAACAGTCTTAATAACAAAAAAAATATACCATACCAGCCAAACATGAAATCTAGAGCTCTAAGTGCTGAGTTGCGGTTATGCTTTGCTTGAGAATATGGAATGAACCAATTTGAATTCAGAACAATGCCAATTACACCTTGCTGGGATTCCTGTATCCAAGTATGAAAAAGGCCAGCAGGAAGCAAACGTCAACTTACTTAACCAATAACATCATTAAGACGTGTTTGGGTTCAAAACCTGTCAGCATGAAAAATGCCTATATGATGCCCTTTATTATACACAAAGATAGGGCAGCATGAAAAAAAAAAAAGAGGGCTATATGAGATTACGAGAGCATCGATGACATGAACCTGATAATTGTGTCTATAGACTTGGACTGCAGCTGCATGAGAAAGAAGCTGGTAATGGGCTGTCAAGTAAGGTTGTGTGCCATAGTCTACTTTGCAGGCATCTGGTTTGGACATGGAACATTGGCTGGATGAAAATACGGCGACTCTTAAGTTGCCTGTACTGTAACTCCATGGTTCATTTAGTGTCATCCAATGCTTCACCTTGTCTCCATATTCTCTAAAGCAAAGGTCTGCATAATCCTTAAAGTCGTCCCTATCCAATTCCAAATTTCTATTACATTGATGAATACGAGCAAGAGTCTTATATGAGACGGTCTCACGTGTAAGATCAACTCAAACCCTTGTGTTCCTCGTATAATTACAAGGTTAATCAGTTGGTCTGACATGCAAGACCGTGTTTTATGCCTTTATGGTATGATTTTTCCTTTGTGTTTCTATAATGTGACATTGAGATATTTGTCAATTGGTTTACTCAATTTGATGATCCCTAATGATTTGAAGCTAATTGGTGGTCTCGTGTATCTGATTGAATTATGAATTTGTGTTTTGGTGTTTGTTTACATATTCGTGTCTAGCGTATTTAGAGATGGAAGTGGCCCAAGTGGGCACGCCGGCTGTTGGGTTGGCATGCCCCAACACAAAGCATGGCCCATTTTAGCACGACACATGATTGTCACGGCTAGCACGGTCCCGACACGCCATTGGCGTGCCTGGGCCGAATTTTGAGAGAAAAGACTCTACCTAACCCAGGCACGGTACGCTTAGGCTCGCCCAAAATACAAAGAAATAAGACAAAAGGGGAGGAATTGGTTGGACATATGCCCAAGCACGGTAGCGCCTGAGTCGCCATTTCCATTTCACCAGCATGACACAACATGACACAAAACCCACCTTTCCGTGCCTTAGCCGTGCCATTTTCTCCTACAAGCACGGTGTGCCAGTATGAAGCACGGCCGCCACAGCCCACTTTCATCTCTACACATACTACCAATTTAGGCAACCTTGCTCTTAGATGAAATATTAATCTTCACCATGTGATTTGACTTACACAATAAGTGGGCTAAGAAATCCACCATATTCATCTTGTAAAGGTTGAGGAAGATCCCAGTGGAAAAGAGTGATGAATGGTAGTATGCCTGCATTATGCATAACAGAAAAATGTTAATATATTGCAGATACATACATAGTCTACATACTACACCAAGTAGATTGAACAAAGGCAAAAACAGACAGGATTGTAATAAGAAATTTACCATTTGCTAAGAGTTCATCAATAAGATTGTGATAGTACATTATTCCTTTCTTGTTTACACCTTTGCTCACTTTCCCATCTAAAAGTACACAAGAAACTCAAAATTATTAGCCAGGTGATACATGTAAAACGTGTCGTGTATTGTAGTTCTGTTAGATAAGTCGTTGTAGCTATAAATAGAATCGATTGTATTTGTTATTTTCGTTGAAGTTAAAATTCAGAAGACTCGATCAGTTAGATCTCCAATCTAATTCACCGTCTGAAGTTAAAGAGGTCTTTAACTTAAGCAAGCATTGGATCGAGAACTCGGCAGATCTTCAACCCAAATATCCCATTGGTTCGAAATCTGGGTGGATTTTGAAGCAATAATCCCTTTTTTTTTTCTTGAATGACTATTATTGCACAATAAAAATCGAGAAGTGCAACAAAGGTCTTACTCCCTCTGTCCCGGTCATTTGTTTACCTTTGGTTTTGGCACAAAGACCAAGAAAAGAGGAGAGGATCAATTATTTTATGACAAACGAACCAAATTGAGTGTTGAGGATCAAATTGTTCATTAAAAACATTCCCAAAATAGAAAGATAAACAATTAACTAAGACACCGTAAAATGGAGTAGGTAAACAAATAACCGGGACAGAGGGAGTAATTAATTGACACTTCTGTATTTACAGAAGGGGAAGCTAGTAAAGGACTAGGGTTCAAGCACATACAAGGCAATAGTCTTGACCATGAAATGGAGAATCTGTAAGCATCTAGTCCTATTTCCTTCAAGATCTTCACATCATCCTACAACATGATTGTCAATTTTCAAGCAACATAACATAAGATAGATAATTAGTGTAAACATCTACTCTCACTATCTTCTGTTATCCTCAAAGTACCCGTATCAGACACTAGACATACACGGAAAGGTGAATATGCGTACACTTTCTTCTACACCGAAATAAAAGAATCACAAAAGCTAGTTGACTCCCTATCCTAATTCTTAGTCTCCTACATAAATACTCATTTAGGCCAGTAACCTTATAAACTACTACCCCTTCATTTCAATCATTTGTTTACCTGTGATTAAAACACCCTCACAATAAATATAACAGGTAAACACAGGCCCGTCTAACTATAGGTGCTCTATGTGCAGTTGCACCGGCCTCAAAATTTTGGGGCCCAAGTTTGGCATTTACCATAGTCCAATAGTCCATACTAATTGTCAATTGAGAAAAGGAAAAAAAGAAAAAAGCAAAATAAAGCAATGAAGTCAGGGATACACTCCAAATCCTAATCCTCAATGAGTAGGTCTCCTGAGAGACGGTCTCTTAATAAGCTTTATTGAGAGACCATTGTACAATTTTAAGAAAATGTGGTACTAAAGGCAATAAAATAGGTACAAATCATGATTAATGATAAAATGGGTACATTTATTATGTAAATAGGTACGGAATTACTATGTCACGGTCAACAATAAAAAGGGTACGAAATACAAATAAAAGGGTACGAAAGATTGGTCTTTCAATAACTTAGTGAGAGACCGTCTCTCAGATCGGAAGAGCACACGTCTNTGGTCTTTCAATAACTTAGTGAGAGACCGTCTCTCCTAAGTTTTAGTGATCCTCAATAATATTTCCATAGTCTTTCAATACTCTCCAATCCCAAACATAATTAATTTCCTTCCTAAAAAAAATTAAATTTGCTCTTTAATATTTCCATAAACTGTTATGACTTATCCCAAATCAATTTCTCACAAATCATTCTTCACCAAAAAAAAAAAAAAAAATCATTCCAAATTTACAATTTGAGAGATTAGAATCAAAACTTTGTCACTTTGTCGGTTTCAATCGTTTACAAAAATCCCAAATTTACATTGAGTTTCAAAGAAATCAAAATAGGTAATATTTTTCTAAAACATTTTGATGAATTTTGATGAATTTAATCACTCGTATAATTTAATGAATTTAATGATAATGCATTTGGAGCTATTAATTTGTAGTTTAAATTAATATTTTATATAAACGATCTTTGATTTTGTAAATTTGAGGCCTTATGTTTGTTTTTGCACCGGGCCTCCACTTTTCTTGAGACGGCCCTGGGTATAAACAAATAATTAAACCATATGATGAATTAGTTAATCAAGCATGAATGAACCTTGTAACGATGGTATGAATCAGCCGCCACATCTCCATTCTTACCATCTGCTATACTTCCTGCTCATAAATTGAATCCAAAACTAAACAAAGACCTTCAACATGAATGGTTCGAATCCGAATAAATTAAAGAACATAAACGTACCTGGAAATTTATGAGTGTAAGTATCCCATATGTTGGCTCCTTTCCCATCTTCACTTGCTCCCCCTTCAAACTATGCCCCCCCATTAAAGGGAACAAAATCAAAATCAACACTTCCTAAACAATCCCAAAATACATATTACTCGAAAACAAAACCGTCTTAGCCATATTACTCATTGACTCGCAAAAATCAAATGGACCGGTCTCACTTAAGATGACCATATTTTGATTCTTAAAAAACAATATTTTAAGTATCAATGGACCGATCTCATTTAAGTATCGTGTTCTGATTCTCGTATGAGACGGTCTCATTTATTCATAACGCAAAATATAATAACTACGTACTTGGTAACAATTAACTAAGGAGGAGCCTTCAAATTCTCGACACTTTCTCAAATGAAAAAATGAAGTTACCTGATAAGCAGAAGAAGCAGAGCCAAAAAGAAAATCAGGAGGAAAACTGGTACGATTTAAGAAACTAATACCATAATCGGGACCAATTGTCTCGTTATTGTTGCTATTAATAGTATTACTATAAATAGCAGATGCAATGAAAATTTCAAGTGTGAAAAAAATTAGTAATATGCTGATAAAGCGCGCCATTTTTTGAAGTTGCATTTTGTTGAGCTATGACTGTATGAGTGTTGAGATTATTGAGTTGGTTTTAAATTAACTGTTTAACGATCAAAATGTGATTGTACTGTAATCTGTAAACAATTAAACAGCATTTAAATAGAAGATTAGAAGGTCCAGGTTTGTGTTTGATGATTCATTGTTAACCTACTACACTACTACGTTGTCATGCTTTTATTCTCACTTGCCCACCACCTCCCTTCATTTTTTATTTTTTTTCCTTTTTCTTTTTCAAACAGTTAGGCTTCCGTGAGTCGGTTTTACGCTAAAATTGGGTAAAACGGATTAACGTATTGGTTTAAAAGAAAAACAAATACTTAAACAGGAATTCTCTACATGGAAATATTAAACGTGAATAACACCCTAATCACAGTCATTCCTCAAAAGGGTTTCGTTTAAAATTGATGATGCAAATGTAGTTGTAATAAATCATAAATAGAACAAAATACACCTAACATCAAGTTCAAAATGGAAATCTACTCTTAACAAGAATACTTCGTAATACTCTTGTTACGCTTACGCATGAATCTTGATCTTCAAAGTTGTTGCTGCATTCGTGTTGCACTCACTTAAATAACATTCTACCAAAGATATTGCAGCAGTGACGAGTTTGGACCGATGCTTTGCCTTTACTACCCGCTTATGTTGCAGTGATGGATTTACAAAAAAAAAATTATTACATAACTGGTGGTTTCCTTTCCTTGTACGCGGTGATCTTTTAGATACGACATTTTGACATGTTTTTATTATAATTATTTCTGTTATTGTTGTGTAAATATGATTTTTTTTAAAACATTCTGGTAACAAATTTAGTTACATGGAAATTATCATGAAATAAAATTATATGGAAAACTTTATAATATGTTTATGGCTATTTTTTTTTTCCCAAATATCAACGTTAAAAAATACACCTAATTAATAACTCGCTAATGGTAGCAAAGGTCATGCTCGTGTCAACCCATTAGCGGGAAGGAACAAGTAATGGCATAGCATAAACTTGAAAAAAAAAATCGGAAATTTTAACTAAACCTTTTGAATTTTTCCTTGACCAGCGGGGCTAGCGCCCCTGCTATCCCAATAGCCCTCCTAAATCCACCACTGGCCATATATATGTCCAAACAATAAAATCGCTCACCCCGAGGCCAGCTCATGTATAAGATCGTGGCACCCAATACAAATTACCAGGTTTGTTCCCAGAGGCGCTATCAAAAACTTTAATTTGTGAAAGCGAACTTGCGACCACTTATCAGATTTTGCAATTGATTGCAACTTTTGGCTGCAAATTACAAACTTTGGTATGTTACTCGGTCGTCTCAGATATACGACATTACATTTACGGCCGCCTTTAATTGGCAGCAAAGAGCAAAAAATGTCGCAATTGATTGCAAGTTTCGTCAACAAATTGTAAACTTTGGTATTTTACTCGGTCGTTGCAGATATACATACTACCATCAAATGGTAGTATTGGAATCCGCTTTACCATTAAAACAGATATTGCTGTTTTAAGCAAGACTAGCTGTATAATTCAGCTCTATAATTCAATTTAAAACTCAGACGCCGTTCACTTACAGTAAAAATAAACAGAACAGTAACTCGAGATTAAAAAGACTTGTTCCTTCCGAAAATTCAACATTGAATTGGATAAATCATACTACGAAAATAAATCCAAATACAGTAAACAAAAAGAAGCCGCAAATTCCTCACTAAGACGCTGATATTGTTGGCTTTGCTAATCATCTATTAATTACTGACCATGACCTTCATTAACAATCAATCATACATTTGATTGGCATTCGATTTTTTGCTAGTGAGGAACTAAGCTCCGATCCCTCCCCTCGAAAAATGTCGTGTTTGTTCATTCTTCCTTCACCTCGTCTTCCTTTAGAGACGTCAAGGCCGAACTTGGAGCTCCATCATCAATATACTTAGTAATAGACCCGTCATCTGATTTATGTCTAGACCCATGTCTCGAACCTTTCTCTTTTGACTTAGAAGTGGATGATCGAACTGACCCATCCTCGCTATCCTTGGACTTTTTTCTTCGAGATTTTTTAGGTATGTTGGGAAGACTTTGGGAAGACGATTCACCCCCTCGAGGGCTATTGGTACTTTGATCCTTTTGTTTGGAACGTCTCCTTGATGACCTTGTCTTTTGAGTCGGACTTCCAAGTGGGGAGTCTGTTGATCCTATGCTGTCGACTGATGGTTGTCGTCTTGATGACTTTGGTAAGGATGGTAAGTCTCGGCCTGGAGAGTCTCTTACGCTTTTCTTGGCCGTCGAGTCTGTTATAACAAACCATGGATGATCCAAACAATAGATTACGACAAAAACTTGTGTAAGACGATTTAACTTTAAAAAGCTTGAATCTCTTTGTGCCTTTTTTATTGTTAACTCTCTTACAACAAACAAATGTAATCAAGACAAAATTCCAATTGGAAAGACCCTCCCATAATGTTACGTGGTGGGATTCAAAATTTAGGGAAAACCCGAAAGGATCAAAATTGGAAAGTCGTCTCAAAATCTCTAAAACTCGTCATAACTTATATATCGTCCTAACGTAAAACAATCTTATTTAAAACTCGTCATATGATCCCAATTAGAAATGGCATTTGTCTAACGAGTAACGAATTTGCATGATTTAGGGGAAACCCGAAATGATTAAAATTGGAAAGTCGTCTCAAAATCTCAAAAACTCGTCATATATATCGTCCTAACGTAAAACAATCTTACTTAAAACTCGTCATATATATGTCATCCTAACGTAAAACAATCTTATTTAAAACCCGTCATATGATCCCAATTAGAAATGGCATTTGTGTAACGAGTAACGAATTTGCATGATTGATCGAGTGAGAGATAGAGAAACACGAACCTTGTGAACCCCAATCGGCCTCTTCGACATTCCTATTGGTGTCTCCATTAGATGAAGCATTTCCTGGAGTTGATTTGAAATCATCCATCTGTCAACCAGAAAGTATAAATGTTCAATTAATATTGCATTATTCAGACATGTAAAATAACAATATTGAAATTCAGTATCACCCAATATTGTCGTATTATGCATAGTTTTTATTAACGTACCCAGCTTGGAGAAGTTACGGATGGACCGTCCCATCCGATATGAGCTACATGCTTTACATCTGTAGGAAACCCTATTTGTATCTCCTTCTCTTCCTCCCCCTCCTCTAGGAACAATAACATAACAATCATAATTAATTAATTTTACTATTCGAATTTGATTATCCTTCGATAACTAATTAACAATATTACAATGACATTTGTGAGACGTACCAAAAATCTGAGAAATGTATCTAAGCCCCTTCAATAGGCCCTTCATGTTTTTGCTCATAACCTAAATATATTTATATATATTCGATTATAGTTTTATTTGTTTGTTGATCTACTCGGTCTTCTATCGCCCACATTCATAACCTAAATTACATATGAAACAAAATTTCATTAACCATAGAAATTTAAGCTATAATAATTAGTTAACTTGATCGAGTCACATGTATCATAGGCCAGTCTCAATTATAAAACCGCCTCACAATGAAAAATATGAAATACAGTCTTTCATGAAATACAGTCTTTCATGACTTTGATTGCTGAACTAGCTGACATCTGTCATTAATAAAAATATTCATGACAAGCAATTTCCGTTGTTTGAGTAGGCTTTTAAACTGTGTCAGCTGAACTAGCTGACATCTACCATTAATAAAAATATTCACGACTCGAGCTTAATAATAACATAATTCGAAATAATGCAAACCTTAATGGAAGATGTGAGCATATATCAACCATGATCATGTAACATAGCAATTAATAAAAGGAGGCTTGTTAAAATGAGAGGGCCTATGTTTGGTTCTTGAACAACACTAATTTGGAGGAGGTTGTAGAGAATTAACGAGAAAGGGATTATCGTATCGTAATTAACGTTTTATTAAGCCGAGACGAGGTTAATTAGTTTTAAGCAAAATGGCAATTATTTTGAACAAAAAAAAATTAAAAAGAAAGAGAATTAACGGAGGCCGAAGCTTTCGTTAATTAGATGGGCAAGGCTAATGTGTTCTTGCTAATAAACCCTTAATGGAGGCCATTCAATGGTCGTAATTTTAGCATTGTTTTGAAAAAAAACACATTTTTTTGACGATCTATTTTAAGGCCACTTTTACCAAGTCGTTGATTGATTTAGATAGTTTAATATTACCCTCTTAATTTGCATAATTTGTGGATAATTTATAGCCAATAATCACATTTTTAAAAGTTAGTAATACGATAAAATAGGATCGCTTGATTTTCTTATTTTATTCCTAAATTAAAAAAAAAAAAGACATAACTTGTAACAAGACTCCATAATTAATGTTTTCTACTTAATATTCCGTGTTTATAATTTTTATTAAGCGTTGTTTGGTAACACTAGTGTAGATCCCGCGCAAATGCGCGGTAAATATATTCTTTTTAATTTTTAGTGTATTAGTTATAAATTTTAGATTTATTTCTCGTGAATTTTGATAAAAAATAAATAATAGTTA
>LHUT01009213.1:0-18251 GCA_001412135.1 Silene latifolia subsp. alba | reverse complement strand
ATTTTTGTCTATTCACATAACTGTCCCATTTGTCATATTTGGACATGTTTTTTGACTTTCCTACCCTTGACTCTTTTCTTTATATACCACCCTTAAACCATCATATTCAATACTTTTCATTATTTAACTCATATATTCTTACCCCTATACAATAATTTTCATTATTTTAACTATATTCCTTAATTTCCGTGCCATTGTCCAAATGGGACACTTATTCGGAATAGAAGGGAGTAGTAAAATTGATTTATAATCTGTTTCTAATCGCTTAATTGTACCAAATTGCAAAAAGTTTGATCAAGGAAATTTACTTATTTGAAAAACACTAAAACTTAGGAAAGACGGTCTTTCAATAAATTATCGAGAGACCAATCTTTCGTACCCTTTTATTTGTATTTCGTGACCCTTTTGTTGTTGATCGTGACATAGTATTTTCGTATCTATTTACATAATAAATGTAACAATTTTATCTTTAATCATGATTTGTACCTATTTTATTACCTTTATTATCACTTTCTCTTAAAATTGTAAAATAATCTCTCAATATACTTATTGAGAGGCCGTTTTTCACAAGACCTACTCAAATCGAATTCATTAATTACTGTATTCATTAATATCATATTATAGTTGTCTAAGAGATTGAAAACGTTTTAGGTTTTGATATGATTAATTTGCCACAAATTCTCATTTGTGACGGGTATATCCGTCACAAGCTTGTGACGGGTCAAGTATTACTCATGTTGTAGACTTGTTGTTAATTTGCATGTGAAATTAATTAGTATACAATATTTTCACAAATGTTTTTTTTTTTTGTGTGTGTAGATTTAGCCATATTAGAGGATATCAATAAAGAGATTGCATTGGCGTACTCGGCGTATATAGGTGACTGAAGAAACATATAAGGGATCAAGCTCAAAGCACAGAAGATTTCAAATGAATTATTATGGTTGCATATCCTATTTTTTTTTTTTTGACAACGGAAAGAGAATAACTTACAATGTTCTACCAGTTACATTGTAAGACAAACAAACAAATTGTAATTTCGATCGATTTCTATCTCTCCCGGTGCACGCAAATCGCCCATATATATCGGTGATGTACGAGGTACAATGTGAATTCCGATAATCATATATTTTCCCAACAAATTTTAAGTACGGAAAATAATTAAGAGTAAAAGACCGTGAGGCAGGGGCGTAGCCAGGATTTGACTTCGAGTTGGGCTGCAAAACAAATGGGTATTTTTTTTTTATTTCTCATGATCGAATCTTAAATAGCTTCGTATCGGAGAAAAAGGATTATACATGCGATGTATTACATCAAACTCCATATATATTTGAGTTTTTGTNNGAGTTTTTGTGTATTTTTTTTTTAGCTTTATAAAGTTAATAAGTTACATGTTAGTTTTTTGACGTCAAAATTCAAATTTTTCTGAGCTTATATGTAATGTTTTTGAGTTATATTTTAATTTTTTTACTTTTTATGTTGAAAAGAATGAACTCAAAAACTTTATAATAAAACTCGTACTTTTAAAACGAAACTCAAAAATCATATTTTAATACTCAAAAACTATATCATCTGATTTAGTATATTATATGTATAATCAATTAGTGCTTCTTATCGTGTGCCTTAACATCACAGTTTAGAAAAACCGTTTATAAAGATATTGTGAAAAAAAGATAGGAGTTAGATATAAAATATTAAGTATCTTAGATTAGATTTAGGAATTATTAGAGGTGACTCCTAGTACCACAAGGTAAGGGATTGTTGTAAGAGTTTAAATAGGGATGAATTGATTGAATAAGAGTTTTGTAAACCATGAAGATAATCGTCAGCCCAATTCCTAATGACGAAACCCGAAACGTCATGGCACTTCTTCCAGTCGATATTGTGTATTACAACATATTAACAAAGCTTCGAGTAGGTCTCCTGAGAGACGGTCTCTTAATAAGCTTTATTGAGAGACCATTGTACAATTTTAAGAAAAAGTGGTAAAGGTAATAAAATAGGTACAAATCATAATTAATGATAAAATGGGTACATTTATTATGTAAATAGGTACGAAAGTACTATGATACGATCAACAACAAAAGGGGTATGAAATATAAATAAAAGGGTACGAAATGTTGGTTTCTCAATAACTTAGTGAGAGACCGTCTCTCCAAAGTTTTAGTGTTTCATTAATATTCACCATCAGCACACCCTCGAATCCTATGATTCCTGTGATTTTTTAGTGGTATGTAATTGTAGGGGTCTGATGGATTATACTCTGTTCTATACGTATCTTGACGCTCCTAATTATACAAGTGGAAAATGCATGGGATTGGAAAAATACGATTCCTATGGTCAAATTATCGGATCTTCCAATGGATTGATTTGCTCCAAATTTATAGGATCGGGATTTTTATTGTGTAATCCGGTAACTAGAGAGTATAGTAGGTTGATCGAGCCTCCTAGTTTGGCTTTCGTTGACTTCAGGCATGCTAATAATTATGGGTTTGGCTACGACGTAGTTAGTCGCGATTACAAAATTGTGAACATTGAGTTTCGTAATCCCGTAATTATTTTGACGTTTGATCTTCACGCTGAGGAGTTCAGAGAGATATCGTATCCTACTAGCCTCGAAAGACATGGTGGTGGTGAACTTGAGTTGATGGTGTCAGGTGGACGTCTATGCACACTCGCGACTGATCATTGGACATTGAATCACCCGAATATCTCAATGTGGGTGATGAAAGAGTACGGTTTAGTAGAATCTTGGACAAAGTTGTACGAGGTTGGAGGAGAACAAATTTCCTCGAGGATCTTTCGGATTATTACTCACCTATCAAGGAGAGACGGTGAGGAGGTTTTGCTACTAAGATACGACAGCGTCACTGACGACTACAGCCAAGAACTTCTATGGTACAATCTTAAAAATAAGTCGATAACTGAAGAAGTTAATGATCGTGCAAGCCGGCCATATGCTAACCAAGATGGATGGGTGTGTTTGCTAGCCTTGCTCCTATTCCCGGCAACGATCCAAACAATCGTCGCACAAATATTTTCTAAATCGTAAAATTGATTTATTCTCCGTAATTTACTATGGATGTGATACTAGTTTCTAATTGATTAATTATTACAAATATTCTCTTTATATGTAGATTTAGCTATAGTAAACGATATCAAGAAAGAGGTATCGTTCATGGATGACAAATTCATTCGCACCCAATAAATTTCCATGTCCCAGATTAAAATGTATAGATAAAGTTGAACTAAATGGAAGGGGGCGATTGAAAAATCCTATAAATCTATAATAGATGGATGGTTGTCGGGTGAAGCTCCATCAAACCCGTCATCCATCCAACAGACAAAATCTCGAATGCAATCCCACATCCTACACCTGTAGCAGACTAAGAATAACATGGATCCGAGGGTGTCTTTCAACAAAACCTAAAGATCAAGTCATAACATGAATCCTAGGGTGTCTTGCAACAAAACCTAAAGAATCGAGCTCAAAGCACCGAAAATTTCCAATGAACGATTATGGAAACAAATCCTAGTGAAAAAAAAACACCGGCACCCATCATTAGAGCCTGAAATTACAGTCCAGATAAGAAATATATAACGCAGTACATTCTTCAGCGTTTGGTTTACCAAAAAAAAAAGGCTAGTCGATAGTTGATACTCACTGCACTGCCTTTTGTCTAGGTCTAACACCATCTTCATTTTCAACCTGCAAAAAAACCATGAAATTGAATTATGCTCGCGCGGTATAATTTCATCTTAAGAAATAGACTGATGCACAATATCTCACGGCCAAGGCTGTAGGCCTGTAGGACATATGAGACCCATGAACGCATATCCATGATGTACGATGTACAACATGGGTTCTGATAATCATGTTTATTTCCAATAACTTGTAACTACAGTAACTATTTCCGAGTAAAAGACATGAGAACTTTGAGATCATATATACCTCAACAAGAACGGTAGGTTTCTTCTTTCCCTTGGAACCTGAACTGAAGTCTCTTCTTCTTGCCTTTCCATCAGTTTCTTCCATGTCATCATCGTCATCATCATCTTCTTCATCGTCGTCTTCCACTCCATCTATTTTCATAAGCGGAATAAAAAGCATTTAAAAAGTGAAAGACACAAACGCAAAATATTTCTGAAGAACTGAACTATTTCATTCCAAGTCAAAAAAATTCAAGCATGCTAATATTGTTACATTATCTTTCTACCGTCTTTTAAGGGGTTAGGAGAATAAATGAAAAGTTACCTTCATCGTCATCAATTGTGGCCATTGCGTTATTGCCAAAATCCTCCATATCATCCTCCTCCTCTAGATCTTCGAAGCCCTCGACATACTCTACCTCCGGCTGATTGAAATAAAATTTTAATCATAAACGGAAGGCTGCTCACCAATATAGGGAATAACAGAAAGCCTATAAAGCTAAGCGGGCTAATAGGCACTCCCTACATCTTATTTATATTGTCCTTATTTGGCTTTCTTGGTTAAACAAATGTTCAATTTTTACAAATGTTTTCTCGCAATATAAATAGCTACAACTTTTGAAAATATTAATAAGAAATTTTGATAAATCAGGTGACAAATTTGACATTTGTAACTCAGTGGTCAAGTTGGATTAATCAAATGGGACCATAAAAATTGTAATGGAGGTAGTATTGAAATTTTCTCCCGCACGTGTTAACACGAACAAAGAGGAGCACTCACCTCTTCAAGCTCATCTTCGATCTCGTGCTTCTTAAGATACTTGTTCCATAATTCCTGATTAACATTGTGAATCCCATCTGGATAAACCCCTTTTATGAGACGTTGAACCAATTCTTCCTCGATTTTCTGCAGCACAATGTTTAAGTTATAATTCCAAGCGAATTACATATTCCATATAATCCTTATAATAGTACAGGGCCATTTATACGTTATCAATATTTGCTGCTTTCTCAGCCTTCTCTAATCTTCTAGGGTTTCTCTTAGACGGCAGCCTAGGCATGGTCATTATCTTCTCCCTACAAGAGAAAAAAAAATTGTCAGTGAAATACAGAAGAACAGTACTGAATAGACAAGAGGCAAAAGGACTACAATTGGCAAGGAATATATAGATCAAGAACAATGGAATGAGAAAATCGCAAAAAAAATCGAACAGAGATATCATTTTGTTTTACATGATAAATAAATCAAAGAACCCTGGCGAAGTCTAAAAGCTGAACAAAAGACAGATGTTTTCTGGAACAGCACAAAAACTTAAATGTAGCAGTCAAATACGTAAAACCAACCTATTAACCCCTACAAAGAGTACATACAAGGAATTCCATCACAAAAACTTGACACTCGTTACAAGACTCGCGAATGGAACATTGAACGCAGCACTACTTTTGTCATTTATTTATTTTTTGTCAGAGAGAAAAAGATCGCTTAGGCCATAGACATAGCTATAGCATGAGCAATCCTAATAATATAACATTCAACATTGGCTAAGAGAAAATCAAACCATAAATCTAATAAAACTAACACCGTCTCAATCGTATGACAAAAGAGACGACCGGGGCGAAACTGGTAAGATGAGGTAGGAAGGCCACGAATAACTTCGGCCAAATCATCAGCAATACTATCAACTTCCATAAGCCAACGAGACGAGCCAGGTGCACTTACGCCACAAGAGCGTAAAAAGAAAGGAGGAAGAACAAGTTGAAGCAGCTTGTCTTCAGTGAAGAAGAATCTCCTACACCGTGGCGATCGGCTCAAATAGTCCAAAGACCAACAGCCCAAGGAAGCAAGTAAGATGATAACAAAGGCCAGAAAGGTCCCCCGGCCAACCATACACCAATTACTACCAATGACACCATTGAAAGGCCATTATTCCATACAACATAACTAAGCTTATTGGAGAATCCCCCATAAAGGAAGATTAGTTGTAAAAACATGACGAAAAGAAAGCTAAACGAAGCCATTTAAATTGGAGGAGACCACCGCAACGGACACACCCAAAACCATGTACTACCCCATATCGACACAATCAGACCCACCATCTTCATAATGATTAACACAGAAGACCAATTTATTCCATCAATCTCTGATACCACTTAGTAATTGCTCCTCTGTTCTTCTTACTTTTGTCATTTAGAGGTACATAAAAATGATGTTTAGTTTCTCAAAAGAAGAAAATGATGCATAGAAAATGGAAATGTTTTGCAAGAAATAGCGCAGAAGGTTTATACTCAAGAAACAACATATGAATCACAAGGGACTAAAGAACCAACAAAGTCACAAAGTATTAGCCTCTGGTTCTCTGCATTAATAATGTCAAAAATCTTACACCACTTTAGCATTCTAGTAAGCATCAAGTGACACTAAACATCATGAATTTATATATATCCCAGCATCTCAGATGAAGGGAAACTTTTTAACAATACATGTACAAGTGGTAAAGAAGAATGATAGCATTTCATTAAATGGCTGCAAAACAAATTGAGCCTTAAACCGATGAGAATTATTAATGCCATCGACCTGCCACTCCTCTTAGATTATAAGTGCATGTCTTGGGAGCATAAACGGCAAAACTCGCTTGCACTTCAAATTTAAATCACTACCATTGATGCATCCATGACTCAAGTTAAGTGAAGGAATTGCATCACATTTTCAAGTTTCAACTAAGGTGTGTACTTTATTCAATTCAGAATCCAGAAGACGTCTGCGGGATCTAATCAAAATCCACTTATCTACGCATATGATTAAGTCCATCATAATAAAAAGGTAATGCTTATGTGTTATATGAGTAAAGTATATCTTTTGGTGGAGCCAGACATTACCCATGCATCAAAAATAAAATCGAAATCATGAGAACCAATCCAGTTACCTTCTCACGTGCTTTAGTGCAGCTCTTGAAATAAATCGTGTATTAAAATTTTACTGTACTAGAGATCTCATGAAACATGCATACATCCATATTTAACATGAATACAACAATCAACCCTCCTCGATCTAAACCAACAAAAACAAGCAAAACAAGGTACCTCGTTTTTAATGCAAGCTTCCTCATACGTATCCTCATTTGAGTCATCTTTGTCAATCGTTGCTTCATTTTGTGCACAAGAAGTTTCGGCCAGAACATCTGCGAATTTCCAGTACGTACATGACTAACTTAAGTAACAAACACGAAATACCCTTCATTTTATTCCAGAGTTTAATCATCAAAGTGATCAAACCCTTTTTCCTAAAAGTAACTAACAACAACGTAAATACAAAGCTTAAACCAAGTTACCATATGCTTGTCAATGATTTCCATAGCCTTAATATAGTTCCGCGGTAGCTTAACCCTTTCCCACAACTTGTTAGGCATGTGAGCTCTCTCAATTGTTTTCATGTATAAATAGAACACTCCTGCAATTTTCATCACAACAAACAAAAATTCAACAAAGTATAAACCTGTCGCAAAAACCGACACAAAATCTCAAGTGAAACCATTGTACAGCATACAAAGACCTCATTTCTTACTGATAGCAAAAATTCAACAGACTATCAATGGCTCGTGACAACCGACGCAAAAACTCAAATCAAACCATTGTATGGAATACAGCGACCTCATTTCATATTGTACACAACACTTAATGATAGCAAAATTCAACAGACTGTCAACCTGCCGCGAAAACCGACACAAAAACTCAAATAAAACTATTTTACGCCATACAACAACCTCATTTCACATTATACACACTACATTTAATGATAGCAAAAATCAAAGATAAAAGCTTTATAACACAAACTTCAAAACAAACAGAAATTAAATAAAATTAGTACCTTCATGATCACGAATCGTTGCGTATCGACTGTTAGCAAGCGGGCAAGAGCTCCGATTACAAATACCCGTCACATTATACGGATTTCGACAAAATTTCCCAGTTTCAATCCTAATTGAATCAAATCATAAACACACAACAAATACCAAAATCAATTGAGCTTAAATCAAACATAAAAAACAATTATTGAGACAAATGAAACAAGGGAGAAATTAGGGTTCATACTTGGACATAAAACTGCAATGATTGTGGCGAATGACTTGCCAGATAACTTCATCGTGCTGCATTTTTGCTTAATTAAGGACTTCAATTGAGTGATAAATTAATTGAATTGGAATAAAGTTCGTGATTTTTTTGAGAAATTGCAGCCGATTTAGGGGAGAATTTAGGGCTTAGGGTTTGTGCGGGGTTTAGGGTTTTAACATTTGGGGGGAGAGGAAAATATGATACCAAGATAAAAGATAAAAGATGCGTCTTCGATTTTGGGTCCGTTTGTTATTCGGTTTGTGCGGGTTAAGAAAATTTTTAAATTGGGTCCGTCTATTGTCCAGTTATCTATCAGTAGGGTTGAATTACAATGCTACCCACTTATTGTAGATGGGTATTGGGTCCGTCTATTGTATAATTGTATCTAGTTCAGTAATTCGATGTCACTGAAATACAACGGTATTATTAGCAAGATCCTATCTTAATGGTCAAGACTCAAGACAAAGGTATCTTGACAATATACCACACGGTTCGAATCTCCTCCCTATATTGTATTGGCTTGTGCTTCATTTGACACACACACAAAAAAAAATAAAAAAAAGACGAGGTAGTGAGATGCTTGTTGTTGTATACTCAGTCCTATTGAGCCTATAGTTCCTCTTCTTTCTCTAATATATGTGAGGAGTATTATAATGAAAAGGGAAGTATAGGTTGAATAGGAGGGAAGTATTTGCTTTGTATCGAAAAAAAAGATTATACTTCCTCCATTCAACTTCACTCTACCACTTTCCTTTTTCANTTCTCGGTCTTTTCACCTGCTAGCCACTTGGCCACTTGGCCACTACGTGACAAAAGGTAAAAGTCTATAAATACTCCTCAACCTTCATTGAGGAAAGGATCCACAAAAATTGACCTAATAACCACTATTCATTTGGTAATATCTTCCTTATCTCTCTACAATACACTCTTAGCCAAGTTACAACTTCTCTCTAAGTTTACTGACTTGAGCGTCGGAGTGAGTACGCTCGGCCAAAGCCGAGCCCTCAGTTTGTTCATCGTTTCAGGAAACCGTAAGGAGGATTCAAGCAAGGACATCATTCTACGAGCTACGAGTGGTAACAAATATCTGCTCTGGAATTACACCCGGAACAATAATAAAACTCATAATTTTTAAAACTGAACTCAAAAACTTTATCTTAATGCTCAAAAACTATACCATATGATGTAATACATCAAATGTATAGTCCACTTACTGCTTTGTATTTCCATATCACACAACTTGTGCTCATATTGGTAATATTTCTAGTTGGGTGAAATGTTTAATATTGTATAGTTATAAAAAAAAATATTATTATTCAATCCATATTTTATAGACTCCATTTTGTTAATAGTAGTAGTTTTTTAGTCTAGAAAAAAAAATAGTTATTTTACATAATAGATATAGATATAAAATAGATTGTTTTGAAAATAAGGTGTATTTGGAATGGTGATAGTGATACGGATCATCAATTAGGTTTTTGACATTTACTCATCGAGTTTAAAATTGCAATACTGAATCAATAATCCCGTTAATGATTGAACCTTGATGAATTTTACTCGGTACAATCAACAGAAGGTCTCCCTTCAAGCGCTCATTTTCGTCTAAAGGCTTCAGACGGGCCATATGTGACCCAGTTTAAATGGTACGAAGTAACATTTTACCATAAAAATGTGACCCAGTTTAAACGGTCACATTTTACCATAAAAACGGTCACATAAGGCTGTCTGAAGGCTTGGAATACTCCGTCTGAAATGAGAATTAGTGATCAACCAAACCCAACTTTAACATAAAGTGAACATTTGGATTTTCGCAAGGGGAAAACGTTAACAAAAGTGAAGAAATAAGAGACGTTGGGTTATCATCCTTCAATCCGCGAAAATCAAGATTCTAGAATTCCCAGGATGAACAAACCAAAATACAGAGGTTTTTAGACAGACACAGATTACACCTACTTACACACAACCTGAAATCAATAGTTACAAAGGTGTTGTAAAGGGAAGTCGGAGAGCCATGTTATGCCGTGACACCTTTTACAACTACAATCCTTTTATAAAGTTTAGAGGCGTAAGTGCGTAACTGGCCGCATTAAAGGAGGACACAGCAGATGATATGTGACCACGACTGAAAACCAAAATTAAATACAATGCACAACCGGGCCTTGAATTGTGCACTAATGGAAACCGTCCTTCCAATTGTGGTTCAGTGGCTGAACTCGGGTGTTTTAGAGCTCTAAACCGCTTTTCTTCACGCACTGCTGATATGAAGACGAGAACAGAGATGTTCTGGAACACGTCATGTCCGGAATCCACACGTTTGTCATTTCCGGTGCCGGCGAACTGGTGACCTTGACCTCCTTTCCCTAAAGATGTTATAAAGTTACTATTGACAGAAATATCAAGAAGACTAACTGCTACCTTTCACTTTACCTTCATGTTATCCTTAATTTGTCTAACCCGATTGAAAGCTCTCATGTAAACATAATATGAGACCGGCCCACTTACTATAAATTCCCCCCATATACCCTTCAAGTCGGTAACTCAAAAATGACCGCAATATATTTTGATACGAGTCACAACAACAGCAGCATTAGAGCCTTAATCCCAAAATGATTTGGGGTCGGCTATTTTGACAGGAGTCAATCTCAGGATAACATAATCAAGATGCCGCCTCATGAAATTTGTGTAATCTTACTACGATACGTACAAAAAAGGCACAAACAAAATGGAGCCAGTAACACAAACCAAACATACCTGCTATCATCAAGAGAAGAGTAAGGAGAATGCCTTCGCTGAGTATGCTTGCTACGAGGTGACCTCGAAACTTGTCTATAAATAAAAACACCCATCATACTGATCCCATGAGCAATTATTTCAAAATTCAGGATTTCTCGGCTTTATTATCATTATCAGACTACTTAAGAATGAAGTCATATAGATACTTACCTTTCAAAGACAATAGCAAACGACCACAAATAAAATAAAAGTCCAAATGAAAGTACCTTAATTTACTCACCACTCCCAAGTTTACACCCCAACCAGAAAACATGTAGCCTAGATACTATAGATACTAGATCAAAAACAAAGAGAAGAACCTGGACTCGACAACCAACAAACCTCTTCGTACCGGAGAGAAAAAGAACAGTAAAAGAAAAGAGAGGGGGGAGTATACAGAATTTTCAGGTTTCATCGTCTAACTACAGCCGTCCAACATGACATCATCAATGAAGCTAAAAAGTCCAACAAAACAAAAAGCTATATAAAAAGTAGCTAATCTCACTCTCAGGCAACATGACAAGCATAATGTTCATTGTTTGACACAGAGCACCAAACCTCCATTTTGGTTAGTACATTCTGATCTTTTAGAACCCAAATTACAAAGGCCTCCTGTTGGATCAGATGGATGCATGGGTGACTAGCAAAAAAGATTGAAAAAGAAGAGTGCCAGAAAGCCAACATAGGAGAAAACACTCATGACAATAAGTAGATACAAAACAGTAGAGAAGTAACTAAACATTCATCCATATAGCATAGCTTAATCCAACATCTATGTTACCCCACTCTTCATATTACCTTGTACTCGATACTTGGATGCGAGTATGCACCTGGACACTCCATTTTAAACCAAAAACATGGAGATTTTCCATAAAACAGGAGAGTCTGACACTTCACTACATCCAGGGAATATAGTCCACCATGCCTTATTGACATCAAAACTCACAAAACGTAATGTCGAATAAAAACCTATCACCATAACATTTTAAAAGGTCGTATCTAAAGTCATTGTCGCTTTAAAAATAGTATGAGCATTCGCTAAAACAGAGAACAAAATAAGAATCAACAATTAGATACTCCTGCTATGTCTCTAATATATTTCAGAAAAAAATAAAAAATAGCTGGCACAAGTTTTAATAAACACAACAAAAAGGTCTCTAGGTACACAAATACCCCTTTTACTACTCTCTCCTAATCCTACTAAGTATTTCGGTGTATGACACTATGACTGGATGGATGGTTTGGTGACTTGGTCATGTACATTAAATTTAGTTTCCAGAAATGCAATCAGACGTGAAGAAAAATGCCAACAATCAAATTTGGAAGATATCAAAGAAACCTAGTATTAGCTCTATGAAGAATACCAAATCTACCAGATGCACTTCCGGTAGAAAGATAAGTACCCCAGACACAGGAACAAATGACATCCACGGTAAAATCTGTAACAAATAACGTACCTTCGCCTAGACCTGACAGGAGATGGTGACAAGTTGCGCCTTTTTGAATGATTTTTTCTGTAAAGTAGAACAAATCAGCACCAATGGGTTTTTACATTTACCATAGTCAGGTGTGAAGTACAAGAGAGGGTATAATAACAACCTTCTAGAGTCCTCTGATACTTCATCACTAGAGCTGTCGGAGAGAATTGGTTCCTTAACTTGTTTACCCCGGTTATCAACAGAAGATGAGCGCCTTCTTTTGTGTCTACCAGCATCAGTTGACTTATGTCTAGACTTATCACCCTTTTCTTCCTTTGTTCTTCCTCTTTTTCCTCCATTATCTTTACTGCTTCTGTTTTTGTCTCTCTCCCTTTCACATTTGCTATCTTTACCTTCACGATGAGGGGATCTTTTACTAGAACCAGATTCCTTTGCTTTCTCTCCATGGTGAGGGGACCTCACTTTCTTGTCTCTTGCTCTTTCTCGTTTACTATCCTCCGTGTTATCCTTTTTCTTATGCCTTTCATCTTGCCGACTATAAATCTCATCCTTCTCAACTTCTCTTTCTCTAGTGCTCTTTGTTTCCTTATAACTTTCCCTTCCAGATGAATTCATTATACTATCATGTTTTTCGTGTCTTCTGACACTTCTTTCCTGAGAACTGTCTCTGGCTAAACTTCTAGGATTAAGGTTCTCTACGTGAACATCGGGTCCATTAACAGTTTCTTTAAGGCCTTTATCTGTAGACTTAGAATCATCACAAGTGACACCAACGCCTTTCTCATCCAAGGAGTAGGCTCGGATATTAACGTTACTGTCAGCCACATCCCTGGTAACCCTATGACCACTTAAATCAATAACTGACATACCATACTCAGTATGAACCCCAATTGGTCTCCTGTTACTGTTATCGACTTCAGTAGAAACCTGATTTGTTTTGTGCTCTTCAGCTATCTGAAGATGACCATTCTCACTAGTACCATGAGCCTCATTACTCTTGGGCTGGGGTAAACTTGAAGCCTGGATCTCATCATCCTCGTCAGACGCATAATTAGAAAGACCTAAAATATTCACAGCTGATCCTGAACTTGTTTCTCCACTAGCATGTTCCTCAGGCTCTTTTACTTTTACTTTAGCTGGAATCGTAACCTTCGCAGTATCCATAGGAGCTGACACGGGAGGTAGGGAAACCTTTGGAACTGGGATTTGTTTATCTGAGTCATCCACCCCTAGTAAAAGAAGCATCCACTCAATTAAAATGTCAGAATTATAAAATAACAGCCATAAAATAAGCAGAAAGTGAGCACCAAAAGAATCACCATTAGAGGTATGGTCATCTTCACTCAGTACTTTGGTGGCGATTTCATCAAAAAGCTCATCTGTGACCTGCACAAAGAGAAATAATAAATCCCAGAAACATCACAGTAGACGGACAGATCTTTCAAACTGCAGGCAGACAGCAACCTTCAAAAGCACTTCGGTTAAAACGCGTTTTATCTCCTGATTGATAGCCGCAGTTCTCTGGACATCTTCTTCTTCATCCTAGAAATAAGCATATGGTACAATCAAACCAAAACAGATGTGCTAGCCATTTTTCAGCTGTTCAAATCAAATATCAGATATGAAATACCTCATCGTTATCTTCTTCGGCTGACATAGCTGAATCTATGCTTTTGCTGTCTTCTTGGTCGCCTATTCCAATTGGCTTATCAATCAACTCATGTTCAATTTTTTGATTACCTTCTTTGAAGTGCTCTGATGCCGACTTCGCGATTGTAACCTTACTCTTGATTATTTCCTCTCTCAACCAGTTAGGTACTGCAGCCTGAAAAGAAATAAAGCACAGGCAAACAAGTGCAATATTTAAATTCTTGATTGATGTAAGCAGCACCATCCCAATTACATCGTGCCCAATGTGGGCAAACCATGTCACCTTCGATATATCCTCAGAATATGTAATAGATACAACTTGGCTGAGAGTGCTAATGTAAAAATAGATGTTTGATAAAATCAAACTTAATATGTTGTAGATAAATACGCATTGAGACGAAAAAAATGGGAAGGAGGTAGTAAAATATTTGAAAGAAGGCAGTACCTTTTTAGGGCGCTCAGAGCTTAGGGGAATTCCATATGCATCAACAGGAAAAGATGCAGCAGAATGAAGAGGCATCCCGGAACTCAGACCAACATGAGTAGAAACCGATGGTTGTCCAAGTTGCGGAGGCCCACCAATAATGTCATGCTGCAATGACACCAAAGTTCAGCTTATGTATACTAGCAGAAGCATAAAAGTTAACAAGAAAAGATAACCAATGACCTGAAGAGCTGATGGAAATGCGGGAGCAATTGGTGGATATGTTGCATCTGGAGCTGTCCAAGACTGCAAAGAAGACACAGCAGCACCATAATCTGTTCGCCTTACAGGCCCAAAAGAGTCAGAATAGCCAGACATCATCTTATGATCAACTTCGTGATTGATTGTCGATGCAAACTCAAGAGGTTGATTCCTTGGATCCAGTGAATGATTTCCATGTGCAAACTGAGGATAATCTACCGGCATTAGTCTACCATCAGCAGGCAGCAATGAATTTCCATGTTGCATTCCATGTAAGCCATCATGGGTACCTGCCATAAGCTTTGGAATCAACCAGCTGATAATAACACTCAAGCCTACCAAACTACGTTACTCTGATCCTTTTAAAATAAGACTCTCTGTTATACTCTGTTTAGAGAACAATGTACATATAAGAATGAATTACAGTTCGGAAAGCAAGGGAATAGATAAACAACTAGACCATCCTTCCACTATTATTCATCCACCTTCCATATTAAGATGTTGGAAAAAAAAACCTGTTTGCTAAAGTTTTCGGTCTCTCAAAATTCAAAGAATCTAAGTTTTGGGGACAAGAACATAAAGTTGCCAACATCTTTTGCATTGGCAAAATGGACAGCTACTTGTACATGGCGTTCTACGATGATCTAGAGTGGAGCAATATCAAAACTGGAAAGCTCTGAAGCAGATCAGATCAGATCACACAGCTAGAAGAACTGAATGGCAATACTTTGACAAGTATCACATACAATTGCACAGTTCAGTGAGCCAGATCACCCTAGGTAATAGACAGAGGAAGCTAAAACATTAAGGCATTCTTAAAGTTAACACTTGAATACCTATATAGATTTCTGTAAAACAATCTTCTATTTCTAACACATCTGACCGATTCAAAGAAAGTCAATAGATAATTAGTGAAAGTCATCAACTCATCATAAATTAAGCAAATAAGTTCATGTGAGCTGATTCACGTACAAAGTCTACAAACTCCAAGTGAATTATTACCTGGAGCAGGAGAATAACTAGAAGGTACCTCCTGCTGGTGAACTGAAGAATAAGTTGGGGCTCGATGGTGAGCAAATTCGGCACTCTTATCTCCACCAAGAACTGTATCCTTCGCGGCTAATGAGAAATGCGACTCTGAAGCATAAGAGCTGACTGATGCCGGCTCCTGCTGATGAAATGCTGGTGGGCCTGGTGGCCTATAAGAAGGTGCCACATATCCTTGATAACTCGAGAAGTCAGATGCAGAGACATGAGTTTGAACATCTTGATAATGGGATTCATTAGGTGGTGGATACTGGTTATCATAGGGAGATGGGTGTTCTTGTCGAGTGGCTGACTGTGGTTGCTGATTCTCCACTGAAGATCTCGCAGATGCCCAAGCTTTTGCCTTCGCTGCCCAATCTTCTTCATTGCTATGAACTGTTTTACACAGAGAAGAAAACTAGGGTCAGCTTACCATCATAGCTCCTTTAAGGGTAAGACATAAAAGAAAGTTCAGTACAAGTTACAAAAGGGTTACAGCATTTGTGAAGAATTGAGTTTGTCTATCAATAAGTCTACCTAAGTCCGAACATCAATCAACAAGACCAAGGACTAGAAACGGGATAAATACGATACGAATGAAGTAAAACAGCAAAGCCTAGGCTATGTGTTTAATAAATGTGAGCCAAAAGATGTGTAAACATAAACAGATAAAAAGGGGAAACTATAGTATGCAGAATTAATCAAAAGAAATCTATATATTTCTTTCAATCCATTCTTTACTAGATCATACAGAAAGTAGCTTTTACAAAATATTTAAAACATGCATATAAAATCTATAGCCAGACAAGTATAGAGATTAAGGTAACAATATGATTTACCTGCAGGATATTCCCAGCCTGCATGGTGTGTCCAATTTCCGTTTCCCCAATCCTGTAGACGGATGGTAAAGTCAGTAGTTAAAATAGTTGGCGGCCTGGCACTAAAACCAAAATTTTGACAAACAAATTTATGGTCGAAAGCGGACGAAGCCAGAAAAGAGAATGGATTAATCTTGTAATGTCAAACAACATGGGCAACCGAGAAAGTAAAGCAGTGTGAGATTTCATAATGTTGAGAAAATGGGAACTTTCTGTTGAACTATCAAAAGAGCTCATATTCAGTTATCACTACATAGATATAGCAAGAGAAACATTGGAAAATGGCAACATCTTCAGAGTGGCTAAAAGAGACATATTCAAGTAATGTTTAGCTTGATGAGGAGCGCAAAGCATGTCTAGCACATTGCACAGAGTCATCAGTAGGCTAAATATCAATATAGCACCCTTTCTACCTCCTCGATTTTTCCTTGCGACTAAACTCAAAGAAGCAAGGGGCTATCACAGTGCAACTACTTCATCCAAAACATTTTATTTCCACTGTTATTTCAACTCAATCGGCATATTTCGCAACAAGAAACAACAGCCAGCGCCACTACTACCTTCTTGCTTTATCCTTGCGACTACACTCAGAGAAGCAAGGGGATATCATGGTGCAGATATTCCATTTAAAACAGTTAATCTCCACTATTTCAACTTAATCAGCGTATCCCATAGCAAGAAATAACAATCAAACCAAGATAACCAGATTGAAAACACAAATTGCAAATCAGATCATCATTAAAGACTTTTCTACAGCCATTGGCAATTCCATTCCATAAGTACCGACAAAGTATCCTTTCATTCATTGACAGTTTGACACCTAACTTGTTTCAGATTAACCACAATTAACACATAACTCGAGACTATCACACCGTGAGTACAATTCACCACAGTATGCAACATAAGCACTGATTCTAACTTCGAAGCACTAGTCTAAATCCGCCAAAGAATACAGCATCCGCAATTGTTGCCAATGCTCACGGCTATCATAACATCAACCACTACTCTAAGTCTCTAATATTCAGTAAAATCTTCGTCAAATACATGGGCATTTGTGCACAATCTAGCTACACAAAACTAAGCCAAATGAAACAAAGAAACCATCACCAACTCATGAAGTAACAGCAAACATCCATATCGTATCCTATGTAACTCAGAACTTAAAATAATAAAATTCACCTACAGCTAGCTACTAAGAACATTCTGGATCACATTTCTAATTAACAAATCTAACAATACTGCGTATAAATATAATAGCATAAGAAAGAAATAGTCCCTACATTCCCGTCAAGGGTTTTTCCTTTGTTTTTTATCATGAGGATTTGAAGAAGAGGTAAACAAATGACGGAGATGGAGGAAGTATGCAACATAAGCACTGATTTGAACTGCTAAATAAATAATTTCAAGTGTAAATCTGCCAGAGAATCGAGCATCTACATTTGTCGCCACTGCTCTCTGCATTTACCGGCTCAGTCATTTGTTATTTTAGTCGGGCATAAACAAATTATTGAGACAAAGGAAGTAGTATAATAAATACTCCTTCCGTCCACCTCAACAGTTTTTTCCTTTCTTTTATGCAGAGGATTTCAATAAAAGCTAAACAAATTACGAAGACAGAAGAAGTACGTAAATAAGGTAAAAACCTAGAAAAGTACATAAACAAATGACGAAGATGGAGGAAGCACGTAAATAAGGTAAAAAAATTTGTTGAAAATCTTTAGTGATTGGGTACAAGAAGGAGTAAGACTGATTATTTGAGGT
>LHUT01009212.1:18115-28466 GCA_001412135.1 Silene latifolia subsp. alba | reverse complement strand
CTCTCATGGATATTTTGTGAGAAAAAATGATATCCGTCACAAGTTTGTGACGGATATCGCCGTCTTCAATGAAATTTTGTGTTCAAAATAACCTCACTCGTAGCGAACGCGTTTAACCCATTTATAATTTTTTTTTTTTTTTTGGCAACACACCACCCATGGTTTCTCTATTTTGAAAATGGCCCAATACCTCCATCACTATCTGACTTCTTACCCACATAATAAAAAATTGATTCCTGAATTCCCTTTTCTTTTTACCAAATTTGAAAAGAAAATCACACAACAAAAGAGTAAAGCAAAGCTATCAGATAGTTAACCAATCAACCAATCTGATGTACACTTTTTTTTGTTTTTGGATTAAATTAATATCTACTAAACATATTATAAAATCGCAGATCACAAAATAAGACAATTCCATAATAAATATAGTAAATATATTTATAAATATATTTCTATATAAAACGATCATTTCACACTGACCGCAGTTAATCTTTTTTAAAACAGTCATATTCGTCTAATGGGTAAAACGGGTTTTAAGTATTATCCACACAGAGTCATTTCCTAGACATTGGTTATTTGGTTTCCCCTTCAGATGGAATATTTTGGTCTTAAATAATAAGATAGGATTTTGTGACCATTTGACAGCCAAATGCGATCACTGAAAAACAAGTTATTATAAGTCGTAACACTCGCTGGACCATTGTGGATTGTGGTACATTTGATCATAAAATGTCAACAAAATCTCGTCTTGTTTCAGACCGAAATTGTCCGTCTAAAAGAAAAAATTGTTTTGTTTAATCTATCTATTTGACCCGTGTCATTTATTTTAAATATATCCGTCTTAAACAAAAATTTGGGCAAAACGATCCTTATCCAACAATTATAATTGCAAATTTACAGCTATACCAAAAATTTCATAGCAAGTTAACTCCACTTTGTGGCTCAACCATCCACAACCCTACCAATTTTATTATTATCACTCAATTTTCCTCTCTTTCTCTCTCAAACCAGTGTAAAATTTTATCTGGGTATCATCTAATCTTTCACAAAAATTAAAAAAGATGAAAACTTTGAGCTCAAAATTCAATCAATTGAATTGGGTTTGTAGTTAAAAAAATACCCATTACATTACACTAATTATATCTTAATTATAATTAATTTGTGTGTAAAAAAATGGGTAAAGCAGAAGATGATGAATTTTCTGCAGCATCAACTGCTGCAGCAGAAGCAGCATCATTAGAAGAAGCAAATAGAAGATTAAGAGAAGAAGAAGAACAAAGAGGATGTTGTTGTAATTGTTGGTTTAAATTTAATAAATTAATTAAGCTTAAGTGTATTTTTGCACTTTTGCTTGGATTTTCTGTTTTTATTTCTGCTCTTTTTTGGTTGCCACCTTTTTTGAAGCTCTCAGATCTAGGTGATAAAGATCTAGATCCAAGGTTTAGAGGTTGGGCTTCTTTCTTGTTAATCTAATTCTGTTTTCTACTGATTTTTGATTGTTATTTTAGTTTATGAAGTCTACATTTGTATTGCATTTCGACTGTCGTTGTGGCGGAGCCAAGATTTTAAGTTAGGGGCGAGAATTAGGAAAGATATCGAAATTTTTTACTAAAAATCTCGAAATTTTCAATGTTGAAGATCCATCAGTGAGAGTGTGTGTAATTTTTAGTTAGTTTTAGTAAATGGGTATTTGAAATTTTGTTGAATTAGGGTGTGATTATTGTAAAGTAATAGTAGTAATTAGCTTTTGGTTAAGGAATAAAGTGTGTTTTGTTTGAATTTGATTGATTATGTTTATGTGTGTAGTACTCAATGTTGTTATGATGATCTTTGAATGGTAATTAGTTGAGAAAATCCCTTTTTAATTTGATCATTTTTTTTTTCTGTCGGTGGCCTGGTAAGTGCATTAATTATGCTTCATTTTGGGAAAGTTGGTTCCTGAAGTGTGAAATTGTGGTAATTGGGTTTCCTGTTAGCTGATAATTATGTAGTTTTAGCATGTAGGATGTGATAGCATTGGTGGGTGTGTGTCGGATTCGATAAATGTATAGGTTGATTCTCTTAATTAAGCTTTAAAGCTTGAATTTAGCACTGGACGACGGTGGGTGATGTATCTGCAATCTGCATAATACAGTTTGAGACTTGGAGGTGGTGTGAGAGGGTGGTATCACCTTCTAATGTTGATATTGCTTGAAGGCTCAAAAACCTTTTTAACTGTGGGATGACTTGAGTCAACAAAGAGGTTACTGGATTTGATATCATGGCTTGACTTAATGGGATTGTGTTTATCATTGATTCAGTTCCAGCATGTACTTCAGTGTAATGATTTGGAGGCAGATGAGGTTGCTATTGGCTACTGTTCTACCAGCAAAAACCAATTCCTTTATGATTTCGGTTCTTGAATAAACTCGAGACAATGTGGAGGAGAAGCTTTCAATGTTTTAGGAGTGGTTGCAGAAGAACATAATTGATTTGTGGTTTCAATGTTTCATGATCTTGTTAGGCCTAGATGGTCGATACCAGATGGTGACATAATGCTTGGCTAGTTTGATGTTGCAAAATTTCAATTAGTTAAGAGATATTCAAAGAGTAACAATCTGGACAAGTGTGATATTTGTGTCAAATGGGATTGATTGAAAGATATCCAAAGATGGAGCTAAGTGTTTGATTTCTCCTGCGAGGATGAATGTGTTTTCTATGGAAGGATATTCGGAAGTTTTGGCAATATTCTACATTTATGAAAAATTAATCATGTGGATTAACTTTGTTAGATTAGCTGAAGCAAGTTTCAGTGTTTCACCTTCAAGTCTTTCAATGTACCATCCTTTGAGCTGATTCTTGCAGGTTCTGCAATGTTTTCAGTTTAAACCACTGCCGTATGCTTTTGATCGCTTCATAGGTGTCTTTAGTATCCGTCTCGCATGTTCACAATGAAGGTGTACCCCAATAGTAGTCCACGGCCGAAAGTAGTTGACTGGCTGTATTCCTGCCACTTGATAGATGAAAATTGATGAATACCAGGAAAAGAGTGACGTAGAGTTTGTCGTGATGAAGCCCAAAGTGATGACGATAAGTTGTCGTCATTGGTATTTTGGTGGTGTCTGTTTGTGATTTTGTTTTGTGTGTTTTGGCTCGCGAGCTATCCTTTACCTGCACTTTCCGGCTGTATTTATCTAATTCTTTGATCAAATCCGAAATTCCAAATTAGAATTGATTGGAAGTGCATGTAATTATCTTTTCTTGCATCGCTCATTGGTTTTTTCCCCTATTTCCTGTTTCTGAGTTCTTCATTGCTACTCTACTAGTTGAAATTTTCAAATACTAAGCGGGTTCAGGTTTTAGGTTAGTGAAATTTCTGTTAATATGTCGATTTATAACAATTTTCTGATTTTAAGTAACTGCAAATTTTCAGGTCACGCCATTGTGGCGAGTTTTAAATTACAGAAGCCTGTATCCTATGTGAAAGACAATGTTTCTCAGCTTCAAGCGGACATCTATGACGAGTTAGAAGCTGCTAATGCAAAAGTAATATTCTAATGATTCTTATGTATTTGGCTCCTTTATCTTTACTGCGACACTTTTCTCATCAATGTCCTTTTTTTTTTGCTGATGGATCAGGTCGTGATTTTATCTCTGGAAAGTTCAGGACTAAATTCAACAAATGTTGTGTTTGGGATTGATCCTTTATCTAAACACTCCAAAATAAGCCTGGCTGAACTGAGTTTGATTCGATCTTATTTTGGATATTTTGTTACACGAGAGAATAAGTTACTCTTGACTACATCCTTATTCGGCGAGCCATCTTTCTTTGAGGTGCTGAAGTTTCCTGGTGGAATCACTATAACCCCTTCGCAACATATATATCCTTTACAAAAAGTTCAGATTTATTTCAACTTCACGTTAAATAACTCTATCCTCCAAATACAAGACAACTTTGAGGTATTGCTTGACCAACTAAATTCCGGGCTGCGTTTGACTCCTCAAGAGGTAATTTCTTTGAACTGTTAAATGAATATAACTTCTCTTTCTGCGTTCATTTGTGAACAAAATAATTGTTTCATAGTTTTCAATAAACTTGTGATGCATCATGACTGTATATTTTGACAAAGTAGTTGCCATTCATTTGTTTTATATTATTAACTGGACCTGACAAAACTCACTCAACCTAAAGACAACCCGAAAATGACCCGAATAAGTCGAAGTGATTAGAGAACAACATACCTGAAATGACCTGAAATAATGATTCCCTACCCTGGCACGTATGATTTGTTGGAGAGATCTAACTTTCACTGCACAAGTACACTGTATTAGTGGAGTAATTATCCGATTCGTGAATGCTCTTCATATCGAGGCAAATGATGGCAAATGTGGCGTTAACTGGTTTCAATTTTGGTGGATGCAGACGTTGTACATTCGCCTGACAAACTATAGAGGTTCTACTGTTGCACCTCCTGCTGTTGTTCAAGCTTCTGTTGTGCTGACAGTTGGGGCTCCTTCCGTGCCTAGGATGAAGCAGTTGGCCAAAACAATTAAAGATTCTCCCGCCAGGAATCTTGGCCTTAACAACACGGTATTTGGTAAAGTTAAACAAGTTAGCCTTTCCTCAATACTCCCTGCTAGTGGTGCAAGTAGCCCAACACCTGCTCCGTCACCCGGTCCCGTACCTCAATTCCACCACCACCACCACCACCATCACCACCATAGCCATCACCACCACCATAGTACTTACTCCCCTCCCCCTTCTATTCCACCGTCTTATCCACCAGCAAGAGCTCCTCGTCCCGTCAAGGTCTCACCTGCTCCTAAGAGTAGCTACCAAGCTGTTCCGCCCACTTCCCATAAAAGCTATTCGGCAAGCCCTCGTGAGGCCCCTGCACCTGTCAAGAGTTATCATGCTAGCCCTCCTGGCTGCAGGTTTGGGTTCAAGGGTAAGCATTCAGGCAAGAGTCCTGAACACTCTCCTACCCCTATCGCTATTCCCCCTAGCACGCCACATCACCATCATAAGGCTTCATTGCCTCATCGACAAGCTAAGCCGCCGACTCCAGTTACGCATCAGATTTCTCCATCTAGTCGTTTCCCTTATGTTGTCTATGCCCGTGCTCATCCCCCTCCATCAGGAAGTGAAATGGGCCCTCAGCCTCCAAAGAGGTCACCGTCAGTTGCGCCCTTGCCATGTGAGTATAAAACAAAGCTTTTCTTTTTCTCGTTACATGTTCACATCTTTTTATTAAGTGCTTAGTATTTTTTTGGTAAATCTTCAAGTTCCACAAAGATTATCAGTTAAATGCGTCGCGTCTCATGTATTTCCCTGGATTGTTTTCTTCATGTGTATTTTTGGTCAAGGTGCGTGCATCAAGAGTTCAAAACCTCCTAGACCCTAGGATAAGAGGTCTATATTACTAGATGGTTATTTTCAAAGATAGCTTTTTTAAGCAAGCATAACACCATTTTGCCGAAAAAAATCATCCAGTAAGGCAATTTTACATTTTACTATAACATGCGATGTAGGATCACCCATCAAGGAAACCTATGTGTTTGGAAGTTAAAATTGTTGCAAAGTTTGATAAGGCATATTGGTCAAATAATCGGTTTGTTGACAGTAGTGTGTCCGTAATTTGGAAATTGTGTTATGAAGAAGTTTTTAATGAGCTTATTACTGTGTTTTGCAGCTTCCGGGGGTCGTATGATGGTTGGCCATTGGATACTGTCACTGTTAGTAGTTCTATTATGGCTTCCGTAGTCAAATGCCCCAAATGCGGTCTGTTCTTCAGTTTAGGTGAGTTATATGGCATCTAATGGACTTGTTGGTCATTTAACAAGAAGGAAAATTGGCGGATCCTATAAGTGGGAGCAATGCCAAAAAAAGGGCGTTCCCCACCATTGCCCGAGTGAATATACGGTGTTTTTTCCTTTTTTGGTGTACATGTAAATATACGATTCGAAATGTTGAGTGGCACACAAGTAAAGCATTCTTAGGGTCAAAGTCACAAAAGTGGCAGGCCACTGATGAGAATGCACAGCCACTTCTTTGTGTAATGAACTCTCTTCTGCAAAAGTTTTAGCCTCAAGTTAAAAGTTAATTACCGAATACATTTTTGCCCTCCTTGTCGGAAACACCCCTTCATGCCTGTCTATTAACTCTACTCTTTTTGTATTATTTGGTCATATTTACTGATACTTTACGGGATGCTACCTCGTTGATTTCGTATCAAGATTTGTGATGTAGATGCCTTAAAAACAAGACGATAATGAAGTCGGGAATGTATAATCGTTATCGAAACTGTAGAAGGGGTAGTTGGGACTATATTTGGTTTGCTCTCTTTTTCCTGAGATGTTAACGTAATGTAGTTGATAGAAAGTTGCTATTGGAAGGTTGATGGTGTGAAGTTTGAGCAGGAATTTTGAAGGTCACATCTAAAATGGCATCATCTTCAGATATTGGTGGCCAACTGGGTTTGCTTATTCTTAGGAACTATCCTTTATTTATGTTTGTTATGACTTGTCAATATTCTATATCTAGAGACCAAACATTGCTTATTTCAAGTAATGTCGGAATTCGGGTAGAAGGATGTGTTAAGGGAGACATGTCATGCTTAGAGTCTCATTGATTCTTGTTTAAGACCGTCTTTGATAATTAAAACATAATCAACTTTGACCATATTTTTCTTTGGGAAAATTTGAAAGTATTTTTTTTTGTGTTGATTTTCACAGTATACATTTTACTCATTGCAATAGATTTTTGACCTTTTTACACTCATTTTCTCTCCTCCCT
The DNA here is from genome assembly GCA_001412135.1 of Silene latifolia subsp. alba. Lineage (NCBI taxonomy): Eukaryota > Viridiplantae > Streptophyta > Magnoliopsida > Caryophyllales > Caryophyllaceae > Silene > Silene latifolia. The sequence continues at coordinate 21,691 of LHUT01009212.1, read as the reverse complement.
ACTTTCTGATTGTACTGCATAGAGAAAAACACTCATGAACCTCACCCACCTTCCCACCATGCGCCCTAGGCAACCACCAGCCCCACGCCCGACTATCACTAGTACCATCAACAATTTGCAGAAAGCATGGTTCCAACAATTTGCAGAAAGCATGGTTGATTGTTGATGGGTGAAGAGAAATCACGCAACAACTTTGCTTTTCAGTTTGATTTTTTTGCTGTTTTTCGAGTATTTGGGTCTAGTATTAGCATTAGATATGGTTGACCATGAATTTAATTGGTATCATGATCCCTCGTCGCACATCATCCATTCTCTACAAATCTATATCTAACATTTTTTAACTGTGAAGAAAAAGTTTTACATTTTTGTGGTACGGTTCACTAAACCATACCTATAAACTACAACATAAAACACTAGAGTACTACCACTAACATAAACTAAAACAAGGTAACAATTGCATCGGTTAACAACATCGTGTTGATGGCGTACGACGGAAGTCTAGATAAGTGATGACTCCATCCAAACTAGATCCCACGATCTATCCAAATTCACACCTTCTAATCAACTGCTCACTATCCCCCAAATGGATCACCACAGTTTTCAAAATATTTAAACGGGGCCAGTCAACTCAATAGTCAAGATAAGAAATAAACAATACGCGTCCAATCAATCCAAACACATTCCTCTAAACACCAGTTCATCACCAATCACCTGACTACACACTAAAGTGCGTAGCCCTGCCAGAATACCCATCGCAACAGATATTCCACACCGCCAGTGAGGACCGCAGCCTTGCCACCTAAGCCCCGCTCAAAACTGTAGAGCGAATAACCCATGACCATTAATGTGCACATCCCTCTTGTGACGGGAACCACAAGGGGGGGAACAAGGGCATGAAGCCATTCACACAAATGACTTCACTCAGCCGAGGGCGCACCTCGCAAAGCACAAATACACCAAGCAACCAATTTACAATACCAATACAATATGCCAAATTCCAAGATAACAATTCCAACAATAATATTAATCAAGCCAACAATGCAATGACCACATCTTAAATTAATTATACAATCAATTGAGTAGGGAAAACCCTACTTTTTCACAATCCGCTATAACTGCAGCCAAACATACAATTTTACAAGAGTACCACATTTGTAACAACCCCATACACCAAGTCTCTTACCAGGACCAGCTAATGCACGTGAATGCTACCATCTCGGTTATCCAAGGCAAGTATATCAAAAGGACCATAAAAGAACGTATTTTATTAAATATATTTAAAGCTATACAAGTCAAAACCAAAATTGTCAAAAGGAAATACAACTGTTCCAAAAACTTAACTCAAATAAACTAAACAAATGTTTAAGACACATCGGAAGACTTCTAGACATCTCGTGGCAACTCAACCCAGCTATCCCATGCGCGTCCATCCCATACCTGTTCAATAACTGCTCACCAACCCCGAATGGATCACCACAATTTTCAAAACATTTAAACGGGGTCAGTTACTGATTGCAGAAAAACAATACAACAATCACCAAATCTCCATCATAACTCCACACACATGACTACACACTAAAGTGTGTAGTCCTGCCAGAATACCCATCTCAACAAGTATTCCACACCGCCAGTGGGGGACCGCAGTCGTTCCCACCTAAGCCTCGCTCATCTCATCTGAGCGATAACCCATGTTCCTAAATGTGCACATCCCTTCTGTGGCGGGTTCCACAGAGGGCGAATCAAGGGCGTGAAGTCACTCCCGCAAGTGACTCCACTCAGCCCAGGACGCACCTCGAGTACTACAGACAAACAATCAGAGCCAACTACATTATACAACAATAATCACCAATCACCAATTACCAATTCCAATACGATATGAATCAACAACAATAAACAGCCATCAACAACATTATGTAATCAATAACCGAGTAGGGAAAACCCTACCTGGAAAAGCAATCACCAAGATCGTCACAATCAGCTAATCTAAATCGTTCTTCAACGCAATCACCTCTTATCAATCATACAGTCATACAATCACCATCAAATAAACACAATACTCCAAAAACCCCCAATTTACCCAATTAGGGTTTTAACCAAAATCAAAGAAACGATATAAAAACTACACTAGGATCTTACCCACAATATGACGATCTCAACGGCGTAAAGAACATTGACGATCCGACGACACTAGCCCCTAGGATTTGATAGAAATGCGAGAGAATGATGCAACGTAGCTTTGTTTTCNGAACAAAGTGCACTTACGCCCCAAAGACGTAGAAAGAAAAGACGAAAAGCAGACCACAAAGATCTGTCTCCAAAGGAGATCAAACTCCTACACTTTGGAACACAACCTCCGTTGACCAGAACCTCGTAGCCAAGAAAATCGAGTAAAAAGGTAGATAACAAAGAGGGAAACATCCTCCTTACCAAAACGATCTCAGGAGACCGCATCAAGCTAGTCTCAACACAGACGCGATGCAATGTACCAGTCAGCCTAATTAACTCGTGGATAATGGGACAGGACACCCCAAACCACAAGGAGATTATTATTTGAAATAACAAAAAACACGAAAAAACGGAAATAAACATTAGTTATAGTCGGATCCACCGCATCCGACCAAACCAACCCCACTTCCAGCAAACCGACTTCAACTTACCAAAAACACCTCCATAGACAAAAGAAAAGCCGACACCTCACTCCAACCAACGAACAAAACGGACCCCACAAACCAACCACGAACGACACGACTGACCCAACAAACACCTAAACCCAAAACAGACGCTAAAACTCCAAATTCCAACCGAACCCCCCAGGACCATCGGCTACTTGCAACAAAACCAAACAAGACAATGACCCAGACCAACACCAGCAGGAAAAGGAAGTGGGAACGATCGGTGGGGGAAGGGGCGAGGGGTAGGGGAAATACCAAATCGTCCCAAAACCACAACCAAAAACAAAACGACGACACCAAGATTGAGCTAAGCTCATCGACAAGACAGACAACACTTAGGAGACGGGGACATACCAGGACGGGGAAAGGGGAAACATCCAGCAAGTCCTTCGATGACAGGACAAGAGAACGGAGGAACGGAACGACCTCAGCGAACGACACAAGAACACCACAAAAGGCAGCCGAACGATCGAGACGGGACAAAGATCTGTTACCAGGAAGAGGAGTGAGAAAGCCGAAGATCACAAGAGGCGTAAACCATCGCCGGAAATAGGTTAAAGGGTGAACCCATCTCCGGCGATAGGGTGTGCGAAGAAAGAGAGGAAGTGTGTAGAAGGGAGAGGGGGCGGCGCAAGGAACTGATTAGGGTTTTTAGTTTTTTTAGAGGGATGAGAAGCTAGAGAGAGAATTAGATTAATTTGTTTCTATATCTAACATTTGAATTACAGAAAATGCACGCGGTGCCCTTAAACTTTGATGTTTTGCCCAAAATACCCAATTTTTTGATCCGGAAAACTTTAAGATGCTATAACTCATGTTTACGAGCTCAGAAAGTGACGATTTTTTTTTAAATCATTTCGAGAATTACGACTTGAAAAAAAATTGTCGAGTTTGGAATTCGTGA
>LHUT01009209.1:0-12644 GCA_001412135.1 Silene latifolia subsp. alba | reverse complement strand
CAGATGGGAGGATGTTGCCTGATGGACTCTTGCTCATTAAGGTTGTGTGACTTGTGGGATAGCTATTTCTTTCAGTTATCCTCACTATCATGATGTTGGCTTCTTAGTTTGTTTTATTTTCGTGTCGTCTTACTTTTTGGAAAAGTTATGGATCCATTTTTACTTAAATGTACAGGTCAATTCTGCAAAACCGTCATTATCATTCGGCTCGTATGCCTTCTCAAAGGTAGATCGTAGAAGGACCGCGCAGAATCTCAGTTCTCGGATTATATAAGGATAAATTATATTACGGGGTATAATTTTTTTCGTTCGACTTATATGTAAAAAGGTAAATGTAGTTTGCTGGTTTGTATGGCAAAATTGTGAAGCTTCCTGCAAGGAGGAAATTAACTCTGTTGGACTGTAACCTCGCTGCACGTCTCCCGAATTTTAGGATTGCCAAAACTGTGTTGTTAATGTGACTGCTTGCTTTTGAACTTTTAGGTTTTTGTTTTGTACATCTCTTGTGGAAGGCGATTTCTGAAATATGGTTCTATTTTTACTATTGTCATTGACTAACCCAGACACTTAGTCAAGTGTCTACTCTTTTCTATAGTTGACACTGTTACTTGTCTGGGAAATCAAATATGGAGAAATAAGTTGGTTGATGGGGTTTCCCATTTACTTCCATTGTTTCTCTTGTAAGTGTTCATCGTTGCCCAGTGGTATGTTTTCATTGTCATTGAGCTACATCTGGATTCTACATCTCCGTTAAAGGAAAGCAGAACCAATTCTTACGCCTGTTCTCACATTCTTGTTTTTTCTGAAATTGATGTCTCTGATCCGTATCCTTTCTTTTCTGTTTATTCTGATAGCTGTTTGCTTTAGTTAGAGAATTGGTGGTAGACTTGATTTCTGTTGCACTCTTGGTACATGACCCTCTTTTTTATAATAAAGAGATGCACTTGTCTTTATGGATAGTGTACTGTATGCAGTTATAGAGGCGTTCTACAACATTGGTTTTACGTCCAGCAATTCTTTCTAGGGACTTATTGAGATTATTAGTGACACTGCTTTGCACAAACAACTTTTTCTTCGACACAGTCTGAACTCTGAAGCCTTGATTTAACGTTTGTCCCGTCTTTTCTGCCAGACAGTAAGATCTAAGAACTCAGACACCATGGAGAACACTGTTGTAATAATTCCTAGTATAGTAACTGATAGTTTTACTGGTGTGTTCCTATTTTTTGATCTTACTCTTCAATGTTTGACGTGCATCGTTAGCAAATTGAATAGCACTTTCAAACGACTTGTATTTGTGTTATTGACCTCATGGTCATACCAGTTATATTAGCCGAAAGCTGATTGTACAAGTCAAACACCGGCCAGTTATTGTCCGTGATGGCACAATTTTGTGCCGATTTTTAAAAGAACTGTCTTTGAACACATCAACGTAGAAAGCTGGAATGCCTTTGATCTTACTATCATAGTTGTATTTTTGTGAGCCATACATGTTAGTGTGTTCATAATACCATTTCCCCGACAACAATTGTTATATAGTCTGGTTATAGACTTGTAGGTTATGTTGTATCAGTATGTCAATATTGTCACCCCCATTGCCAAGCTTACTAATTCTAGCATGCGGAGCATGGAACGATTTTTCCAAACTGGATATGTATGTAGCAATAACATTGGTTGTTTATTTGCTTATTCTTGTGTCAACCAACGTTACTCTATCTATTTCTTTATTACTTCTTATGCTTCACAAGTTGATTTCTTAATCATGCCGACTATTATGTATGTAGCAATAACAATGGTTGGGGTATTTGCTTATTATTGTCTCAACCAACGTTGTACTGTAGGTTTTCTTTAACTCATGAAACATTACAGTATTGGAAATTTCTTCTTCTGTTAAACTAATAATTCCCTAATAGTTTTATTATTTTGTGATTATGTGTGTGATTAACTATTTATATGTTTTGTTCCAATGGCGAATGTTTTGATTGTATTGCTTTCCGTATTAATTCTCATGTCTTAATATCGTCGCTAGACTGTCTCATGTGAGAATTTGTGTTTTATTTATATCCAAACATAGGCAGGTGTTTATTACAAATTCAGTAATAAACCATACATTGTATGGAACATGAAGTTACCGTGTCTCATTTGTTTACTTTTAATTAAGATACCGGAGGACCAGTTTTTCCGTAATTACTTGCTGGAAGAACCAGACATTTAGTCAGGTGTTTAGTTAATTTCAATGGTTAGACACCGTTACTTGTCTGGGAAATCAAATATGGAGAAATAAGTTGGTGAATGGGGTTTCCCATTTGCCTTCATTGTTTCTTTTGTAAGTGTTCATCGTTGCCCGATGGTATAATTTCATTATCGTTGAGCTACATCTGGATTCTACACTTATTGCCTGGTTAAAAAATGCTTACAAGTTCTATTGTTTGTGCCGGAAAAATGAGCCCATTGTACAGGCTAGTTGCTTCGCTCTATTTTGCTTTGCCGTCTGAGTTTGATCAAGTTATCGTCTAACTTATTGGCATTGATTATTTTTGGGTTGTGATCAGATGGTGCACTTTGTTTGTTGTATATAGAGTGCTATTATCTCAAATGTGGTTAAGATTAATCACGTGATTTATTCCCGTATTTGCCCATTAGTTGTTGCTTCGCTTTTTGTACAAAACAGCTTATTACAAGTACTTGCAATTGTTTGTGCTGCTGTAAATCATCCTAGCTTGGTAGCTTTTATGTTTGTTCGCCTTTTTTTTTGTTTCGTGTGTTTTATAATGTGATGGCCAGTGATGCAGATAAAATATTTGCTACTCTTGATGGAATATAATTTCATTTGATGATTACATAACCACCAAGATCTCTGAGGCCAAATGTTTTGCTACCTGCGTCAAATTCAAGTTGTTTTAAAATGTTTGCGTTGAATATAATGTTATGTGAAGCTTCCTGCAAAGAGGAAATTAACTCTGTTGGACTGTAACCTCGCTGCACATGTCTTGAATTTTCGGATTGCCAAAACCGTGTTGTTAATGTGACTGCTTGCTTTTTAACTTTTAGGTTTTTGTTTTTTACATCTCCCGTGGAAGGCGATTTCTGAAATATGGTTCTATTTCTACTATAGTCATTCATTAACCCAGACATTTAGTCAGGTGTCTACTCTTTTCTATGGTTGACACCGTTACTTGCCTGGGAAATCAAATATGGAGAAATAAGTTGGTTGATGGGGTTTCCCATTTACTTCCATTGTTTCTCTTGTAAGTGTTCATCGTTGCCCAGTGGTATATTTTCATTATCATTGAGCTACATCTGGATTCTACATCTCCATTAAAGGAAAGAAGAACCAATTCTTACGCCTGTTCTCATTTTCTTGTTTTTTTTGAAGTTGATGTCTCTGATCAGTTTCCTTCTCTGTTTATTCTGAAAGTTGCTTTCTTTAGTTAGAGAATTGGTGGTAGAGTTGAGTTCTGTAACTCTGTTGAACTGTTGTTACATGAACCCTCTTTTTTTATAAGAAAGGGATGCACTTGTCTTTGTGGAATTGTGGATTGTATGCAGTTCTAGAGGTGTTCTATGTCGTCTGTTTCACATCCTGCAATTCTTTATAGGGCCTCATTGAGATTATTAGTGACACTGTTTTGCACAAACAACTTTTTCTGCAGCACAGCCTGAAGCCTTGATTTAACGTTTCATCAGTCTTTTACTCTTTTTTGCCAGAGAGTCAGAAGCCAGACACCATGAAGAACACTATTGTAGCAACTCCTATATACTAACTGCTAGTGTTACTGATATCTTCCTATTTTGTGTTTTTATTCTTCTTCTTCAATGTTTGACGCCCATCGTTAGCAAATTGAATGTCACCTTTTAGCGACTTGTATTTGTGTGATTTTATGTCGTAACCTTTATATTAGCCGAAAACCAGTTGTATCAGTCAAATACCGGCCAATTATTGGCCGTGATGGCCAATTTTGTGACGATTTCTAAAAGCTCCGTCTTTGAACATATTAATGTAGAAAGCTGGAAAGCCTTTGATCTTATGAGCTAATACTTGGTATTACCATAGTTGTATTTTTTGAGCCATACATGTTGGTGTGTTCATAATACCATTTCCCCAAGAACAATTGTTATATTGTCTGGTTATAGATTTGCAGGTTATGTTGTATCAGTATGTCAATATTGTCACCCCCATTGCCAAGCTTACTAATTCTAGCATGCGGAGCATGGAACGAATTTTCCCATACGTTACCCTATCTATTTCTTTAATACTTCTTATGCTTCACAAGTTGATTTCTTAATCATGCCGACAATTATGTATGTAGCAATAACATTGGTTGGGGTATTTGCTTATTATTGTCTCAACCAAAGTTGTACTGTCGATTTTCTTTAACTCGTGAAACATTACAGTATTGGAAATTTTCAGTTTTGGTTGGTTGTGGTTAGCGTCAACCTTAACTACTTTCTATTAGTCATCGAGTAATTTAGGTGTTGAACTAATGAATTCTGGATTATATATCATGCCTTATCTATGTAATCGACATCCTGATTTCTGAGACGTTTTTGCTTTGTAGGATTCTGATTTCTATAATGTAAAGTGAAGAGAAAAAAAGCTGGACCATGAATTTATGTATGGTGTAAATTACATACAAATTTTATTCATTGCTAGTTTATTTTGTTCTCTATATGTCGAAGTAGCTTACACCCAAGATGAAAGAAGTACATAGGAATGCTAAAGTTACATGGTGATAGCTTGATAATTATGAAGCTATGGTACATTCAATGACTATGATGAATACACTGGTGTGGGAGTGCTTGTGAGGGTGGCTATATTTAGGACTATGAGGAGGGAGGTTTAGGTTTAAGACATAAGGGGAGGTTTGGGTGTAGGACTCGGGGGAGGACAAGCTGTAGGACTCGGGGGAGGGGTGGGTTTAGGTGTAGGACTTGGGGGAGGGGTAGGTTTAGGTTTAGGACTCGGGGGTTTAGGTGTAGGACTTGGGGGAGGGGTAGGTTTAGGNGTGCCCCACCTTGTCCCCCCTACCCATTTTATTAGAGGTCTTTACCCATCTGTTCGCCCCACCCGTCTATACCAAGACCTATTGTTTGGAGATTTGAATATCAGATAATATACAACCGTATTTTGTTAGAATTATATTACAGGTATTTGACATGTTAGACCCGTTGAATGCATGTAAATTGCAACATTTTATATAAATTGTGACATTTTAACTTATGTTTTAATATAAGTAATTAAAATAGGAATATGAATAAGAATTGAGTTGAGGGGAGAGAGTAATTAAAAAGAATAGGAACATGGAGAGCCCACATGTAGAAACTCAACAGCTAATGAGAGCAGTACATTAACAAAAATGGGGGTGAGGTAATGGCATACGCCCTCTGTCCCGGTCATTTGTTGTCCTTTTTTATTTTTGGGTGTCTCAGTCATTTNNATTTAGTTATTGGTCCTCTCCTCTTTCCTTGGTCTTTGTGCCAAAGCAAAAGGACAACAATTGACCGGGACGGAGGGAGTACATAGCTATTTGATGCAGTAGTTGATTATGCTCTCCCCACCTTAGTCATTTGTTTACCTTTGATTTAGTACCTCTTACAAATAATATACGGAGTAAAAGATAAACAAATGATTGGGACGGAAGAAGTGGTGTAATATTAGTTATGTTACTCTGACTTGGGTACGAGTGTCGGACACGTGTACATATCCAAGTGTTGGGTATTACTGTTTTGGTATACTCTATATGAAATTGGCTATTTACTTAATGGACTCAGAAAATTGTTTTTGATAGCAGGTAATGTGGAACCTGAGGCAGAAATCGGAGGGGGAAATGATCATGTCAATTGTCGTGATGATGATGATGTTGATATGTATAAGCTTCCAGCGCCATTCATTGGGCAAAATCCACTGGAGAACCATGACAGGCCGTTTATGTTCAAGACGAGGATGAAACAAGCGCTTCGGTACATGAAAGAGTTAACTGAACAGCACCAGCTTTTGGCTCAGGTTTGGGCACCTGTATGGAGTGGAAATAATTATGTGCTTACGACATCAGGGCAACCCTTTATTTTAGGGCCGTATAGTAATGGACTGAATCAGTACAGAACTGTCTCGTTGATGTATATGTTTGCTCTGGATGGGGAAACTGATCATCCACTTGGGCTGCCTGGCCGTGTCTTTAGGCAGAAGTTGCCGGAGTGGACACCCAATGTGCAGTATTATACCAGCAGTGAGTATCCACAAATAAATCACGCCATTCAGTATAATGTTAGAGGCACCTTGGCTTTGCCGGTGTTTGAGCCTTCTTCCATGTCCTGTGTTGGTGTGCTTGAGCTCATTTTGACTTCACAAAAAATCAACTATGCTTCTGAAATTGATATGGTTTGCAAAGCACTTGAGGTAGGTCTACCTATGTTACTCTGGCTAGTCTGCCAGTATCAGGCGTGGTGGCTTTCAAGTGTCAGTCTCGTCTATTTAAAGATTTTTTTATAAAGTTCTTGGACTAAGTGAAGTGTGCGGTGTCGTGTCAGTCATGTTTTAAAATTGGCAACGCAAAGTTCTTTCTAGTGCGGGCGAGTCTGTCTGACAATCAGTCTGTAGGGCTGTTTTATTGCGGACTTTGGTTAAAGTATTGGCATTTAGATCTGGACTTCAACATTTGCCAACCTTTTGCTTTAAAATGTCATTTGTGTATCCATTACTAAGGTTCAGCTTTTATTTTGCAGGCTGTAAATCTCAGGAGTTCAATAACATTAAATCACCCTAAAAACCAGGTTTTTTTTCAAGCTTGTGCTGTAATTCATTTTAATTACCCTTTGATAAGAGTAAAGTATTTAACTCGATGATATTTATACAGATCTGCAATGAAGGTCAACAAAATGCACTTGCTGAAATCTTGGAAGTATTAACAGAGGTATGTGAAGCTTTTAAGTTGCCTCTGGCCCAGACTTGGATTCCTTGCAGGCAGCGGAGTGTTCTAGCCTATGGTGGTGGTCGTAAGAATAGTTGTTCTAGCTGTGATAGTCGTGGTACGGGACGTCCATATGGATGATCTTGAAGTGGTACCAACACCTGCAGCCTTACAAAATGAGGATGGACTGAGACCTTCAGATGGACAAGTAAACGAGGAACTAAATTCTGTGGTTACTAGAAGTGAGCTTGTGTGTGCTGATGAAGGGACAAGCCGACAGGATACGAACCTGTTCTTTTGTTTGAAGGAAGCAGATGCTGCTAAAAGGCAAAGGGGTATGTTTCTGTTCTTTGTAACCGCTTACAACACACGCCTTTTACTGAAATTGTCACATAAATTACATAAACCCTGAGTGTGATTTGCGGATTTGGGTCAAACACATCACAGTCTACCCCAAGTCCTAATTTGGTTTTACGCTTTGATGAGGATAACTGAATTTGTTGGTAATGAGAATAGTCATCTTGCTTCAGAAAATGGGCAAAATGACAAAATTCAACAAATTGAATGTCTGAAGGGTAAAGAGAAAAAGATAACATTTACTATGGAAGACATTCAATCATTTTGGTCCAAGAACATGCGCCAAGCAGATGCTGGTAAACTTTTAGGCGGTATGTCTCCTTTCATCACATAGCTCTTTACTCTGCATTTATATGATATGAGAGTTATTTTTCGGTAAATAAGAATTTAATACCAATATAGCACAGAAGCCTGGATTTTACTGAAAAAATTTCTGTTTTAAATATGTAGCTTAAATAGAGTTTTATAAATTTTCTATATAAATTATAATATTGCAGATAAACTTTCTGTTCTTGGGTTTTGGAAATGGAAACGGGACATTATTGTAATATGAACTCCCTTAATGCCTGTCTATAAGAGAAAAGACTAGGTAGCACCGCATTCTTTTGAGTGAGGAAAAAACATCTGTAAAAGAATAGGTAGTTTTCAAGATTATATTCTAAGATATGTAGGTTGATCCTTTGATGTTGTTGATGTCGTATATAAAAGAATAACCCTCATGTAAATGTGCAGTCTCAAGGTCGACAATGAAGCGTAGATTGAGAGAGCTTGGAGTGAAGGAGTGGAAATCAAGTAGATCTAAGAGTCAATGCGTTTCTTTGAAGAATAAACATGGTCAAAGTCGACAGTTGAAACCAGTGAATGATTGCAATTTAGCTCCAGGACCAGCCTCTGAGTACTGTTTAGTCGATGAAACGCGTATTAACTCTGGTAGAGAATTGATTGAACTCCCTTCTGTTGCCAGACAAGATTCAAGTCCAAGCACATTTGTCATAAAGGCTAGGTATAAGGAAGACACTGTGAGGATTGACTTCTCCTGTAATTCCAGTGTCGATGAACTCGTCACCGAAGTGGGGAAGAGGTTTAAGCTCGAGTTGTGTAGATTTAAAATAAATTATCTGGATGAAGATAAGGAGTGCATGCTAATGACCCATAACTCTGACCTGCAACACGCTCTACGCGCATCACTGTCGTCTGGAAGCAAGATTATTAGATTGATGGTTTCAGACTTGTAAGATTAATGTAGTATACTTGAGTGATGCACTTGTTTTACTGGTACTGTCATGCAAATGCACGGTATTTTAGATTGTAATTTATAGAGAAATGAGCATGATTAATAAAAAAAAAAAAAACGTGCAAATGCGAAACTCATACGTTACCCGATGGAAACCTCCACCTGTTCAAACTTGTCTATTCGGACACCCGTTACCCGATGAAAAACCCCGCCTGTTTAAATTTACCCTGAGGATGAATCGAGTGGATCGCATTACACCGTGTTGCCAAATTAGGTTAAGTGACGGTTGTTATTATGTACAGATGTTATGTAAAATTTGTCGTGAACTTGTATTTTGATCATTTTCATGTTATTATATGAAACCGTTGTACTTGTATTATAAGAAAAATATTTGTCAAGATAATTTGATTACAAAGGTTACAATATTCTTCTATAAAACGGTTTTACACAAGTTATTGTAAAATCATCCATAACCCTTACTAACTACTATATCATAATTGGCTAACAACGGCATCAATATACTTTATTAATGGTTTTATACAATTTTTTATCGTAAACCTGTTTTTGAAGAGACAATTCCGACAATCGTAACAGGATAGTGGAGTATTTACATTGATGAAGACTTAAAATTTCATCATTGAAATGATTGCAGTACAGTTTACATTAACTAATCTATATGTTAGTAACTCCGCTATCGTTGATGATTTTACTAACAGAGCTTGATCAAAAGATTCGCGATCATAACACTGCAGAGCGTCTTCTGGGTATTAGTGGCTGTCAGCCCGGAAATTTTCCGGGAGGGTGTTCAGATAGACCATAGGGAAATCTTCAATGAAAACCTTGATTTGCATTACGCACAACTTCCTCTGTGGTGGTGCCGATTATATGATTAGCCTTCATTAGATCCACACATTTGTATCTTTGATCTTCATCCTATGTTCAACAATTAAGTAAATTACAAACCTTCCGACTAATTTTCACTTTCTAAAAAGTTACAGTAAATTTCTCGATTCTTTTATAAAGTTTTATGTAAGAGGCCACAAGTGCAGCTTTTTTCACGTTAATGGGTCGTGAACACTGAACCTAAATCATGACCACCACCAATCGAAAAGTTGACCTGCTAAACCATTTTACAACATTAGGTAACAATCGGAGAAGTAAATTTACCTTAGAAACAAGGCGTAACTTCTCTAGTTTGGTCACGGCATCATCTACGTCAAAATTACAGTTCTCCTTGAACTCCTCAAGGATTAACTCCTCACATTTTCTGTCAAGATCCTGTTTTGAAATCCAATATTTGCAGATCAAGCAAGAGTAAGCAACTTCATGTCATGGTGTTTTTAACGAGTTAGCGCAACGACGTAAACAAAGATGGTGTTACCTGGCTTGTGAAGTCACCATATTTCATCAGCACAAAGAAAGAAATGATGACTTCTTTCACCTGCAAGAAACAACCACTTCCACTGTCTATCAATTCTGCTCAATTGTATTGAGTTGCGAGCAATGTACTCGGAATTCACCTTACTGTCACTTTGTCAGTTATCGACGTCAGAGTCATAGTGGGTCATTTGAAATAGCCTCTCCACATGAATAAAGTTGCGTAATTGTGATTTGCGATCCCTTACGTTATTATGGGCGGGACCCTTATCGAGGCATTGAAGTAATGTTGTTAATGTAACAAAGAAAATATTGACCTCACCAGAATCGACGTAAAACCAAGAGAAAGACAACTTACTTCCTGCTGAATCACATCATCACACAAGTGTAGCAGGGTGCCTCTTCCACTGTCGAGTTGTTTTTCATACATTGTCTTTGTGATTACATTCTGATAATCTTTCAGATTCTTGTCAAACCTGAGTCCACGAATACGAACTGTCAGGTGACCTTCCAAGATAGAAGAATAATATAAAAACCGTCTATTATCACATTTAACAGGACCAGAGCCTTAAATATAGGTCGTGACCACAACCAATTCATCCAAGCTTTTTTACAGCCGTATTTTGACGTTGTATCAATCACACATACCACATAGTGGCAAATCTTGGAGCAAAAAATAACGGGGTCAAGGTTTGGCTAACCAGCCAAGTAATAGCCCCATTTAACAAAGTTATGATCCCCTAATCGATTTTAGCACAACGATTGAGATCAGGTCGTGACAATTTATTCCGCGATCAATACAGTAACTGATGTCCAACATCATGGACTTGAAATGCAAGACATTGTATATTGAGTTGTACGGATAAGTTCCAGAGGAAGTACTTAACGTGAAATATGTCTTGGCACAGTAGGCAACTACGGCGAAACCAATAGTTGCTAAAACTTTTATATTAGCTTTGGCCTTGGCAAGCTGAGTAATGACAGTCAACTGTAACAAAAGCAGAATGTATTCATATGAGCAGGATTAAAGACACGACAATGGTAATTTATACGAGTAGCATTAAAATGAGGCTTACCAGTCCAATGGCAGCTGAAGCTAGAAACTTAACCCAGTCTAGTGAGGTCAGTCCAGGATTTTTCTTTTCAGGCTACACGAAAAAGGTTTATCCTCGTCAGTCAGCTGACGAGAAAGACATTCTTCCTATTCAGCAAAAGCATGCAAGAGAATGTTGTTTGATTACATCAAGCAAGATATACACCAACACGAACTTAGTCTCTAAACAGATTCCATACCCATATCTTTCAGTGTTTTGTCAGCTACGTGTGTGGTCCGAGAAGGGACGATTAAACTTAACATAGACGAAATGAGCAAGAAATGGCCAACAATAATGGAAATTAGAGAGGAAGAGATAAACGCACAAGAACTATCTCCATATCAGCCATGGGAATGTTCTTGAAGTGTTTCACGTAAATTGCCCTGCTGTCTCCCTCATTCGGCCGTAACCTGCAGAGGCTCTATTTGTAAGAAGTTAAAAGAAACCTGAGTCTGAAAAAATTGCTGTATGAGCAAACACTGTCAAAACAATGTGCATTCTGTCTAGCAGGATATAATTATTAACATGTTTAGCATTCCCCATAAGCGATGCACTGAATCAATCAAGATCTTTTGCCCTTTATCAAATCACAAGAACAACAACAAAAAACATTACCCAATGCTTCAAACGATTCGGTCTATGAAGAGGTCAGATGAACAAATGATTTCAATATTAGGAACGTTTATGACTCATAATTATTAATCTAGGGCTAAAAAAAGGGTAATAACGACAAGAACATCGAGAAAAAAAAGGAATTACCGGTATAAAATGATGATCCTTTCAAAGGTAGGCTCTTGAATTGTTGTTTTGCTGAATAACTGGCCAAAACTGAGTAAAAACAGAATATTCAAAAACTCAAATCACAAGTTCAAACAAGCTCATCTGCTAACAAAGAAAACGAACAAAACAATGTCTCTGAGTCTGAACAGGATTAAGATCAAGAGCTCCATTTTAACCTCAGCTTCATATTTTGTATTCGAATCCTTTCGATGTACAAGTCCTGCTCATCCCCATCATCATCTCCCTCCTCTTCGTCAATGAAGGCTGATGCTGCAGGCTGCTCTCCGTTTATCACATACTTTGATCTTCTCCTTCTTGCACATAATCTTCCAAGGCTGCATCAAAACATACAGGAAACACAATTTTGGATTAATACACAATAACATAAGTCATAAAGTAAACTTACAGCAGTAACTTAACTTACCCGGTCAATCTCAAGAAGCCTTGCCAAATACGTGAAATAATAGCATCAATTTTCCAGGTGATAAAGTATTCTGTCATTTGATCCATTCCAAAACCCCGACGAAAGATTATATACTGCAATAGTGCAATTGACAGAATGCGCAAATGAAATTTAAGAGAAATAAAGGAAGAGTGCTGTATAATGCACGATTCCAACATCAAGTCTCCGACCAAGATTTAACACCATGGTTGGGTGTACACAACCTCGCCGCTGTGCTGAAACAAAATGGATGGTTGTTTCTATGACACATGATGATATTTGCGTCAAGAAGTGCAAATTTTCTATTGAATGTTTAGTCATGTCCGATATTTACCTTTACAACCTAATGCCTCGCTAAGATTTTCCCTACAAAGTGTACAGGATGCAGCAGTGTAAGAATGCGTTTGGTGGCGGATGTTCAGATATCTATGACATGTGTAATGCTATTGCGA
>LHUT01009048.1:0-17169 GCA_001412135.1 Silene latifolia subsp. alba | reverse complement strand
GTGGTGTTTGGAAGAATTTTTTTTTAAAGGTTATGTTTGACAAAAAACCCCAAAAACAATTATAAGAGATGGCACATCCGCACATGGTAGCAGCCATATTATAAAAGTATTAGAATCATGGAGTTGTTAGTCGTGGACGTATGACGTAGTATATAGTGTAGGAGTCTTGAGCAAAGACTTGCAAGAAAAAAAAAAAAAAAAGCACTTGTGAACGAATTGAAGAAGACGACGACAGACGATGGATTCAGCGTTGAAGGAAGCGGCTAAAATGGGAGATGTGAAGTTCTTGAAGGAAGCATTTTCCATACAACCTTCGGAGTACTTCCTGACTCAAACTTCGAAAGATGAAGGCCAAAGACTTGGGAGGGAATATTTTCCATCTAGCTGCATGGAACAACAGAGTCGAGTTTGTCAGGGAAGCTGCAAATGTACTACCAGCAGATATCCTAAAGAAGCTCCTCTTCCAGGTCGAGGGTAACTTCAACTGGATCCCACTACATGCTGCAGCTTTAAAAGGCCCTACAAGCCATAGCGTTGTTAAGCTTTTTAAACAGATGTATGCATCATTTTCCTGGTCGGCGCAGGATGAGGATGATGGTCTCATCAAGCCATGGTTGGCGTTGAATTTGGAGAATAGGACGCCATTACACATGGCATTGAAGGATGATAAGGTGAATGAGAAGTGTGCGATGGAGATACTGTCAATGGATACGCAATTTGAATGTTGCACCTTGGTTGATGATACCGCCATACCGGCAACACCCCGCTCTTCTATGCGCTCAAGAATAGGTTCAATCTTGTTGCTGAGAACATCTTGATGTCGCCCCTCTCTTCTACTTCTATCTTCTGCACCAAAGATTTCTCCACGCCATTTAGCTATGCCGCCAATTGCTCAGGTATTTTCTCTTTATTGTTAGTCCATTTCGTTTTCCTACCTTGTAACTACGACTCTAGATTCAGAGTTACTGAGGTTGCATTTCAGACCTCGGAACTGATTTGTTTTCACGAATCCAGTTCTTAAAACTGAAATTTTGGAATTCAATTCTTAGAGTTGATCCAAGTTATATATGATATATTGATATAGTAATATACTCCCTCCGTCCCAGTCAATAGTTTACATTGACTTTATTCACAAAATAAAGTCAATGTAAACTATTGAGTGGGATAGAGGGAGTAGTATAACACTTCTCCGGTAACCACTCATATTAAAGAAGCGGTAACCTCATTAGTTAGATATAAAGAACGCTTGTTATCATCAAAACAATACTAGATCTTACAGAATTTAATGATCTTGCATTTGTAAGTAAAGGGAGCTAATTTAGATTTGAAACAAGGTTACGAATACTATTCATCGTCAATTTACTGACTAAATTACTATATAATCTCATGGGAATATAAGTTACTATAGAAATTTTTTATCAAACATGATTTAAGAAAAGCGTTCACGAAAACACCCATCCTGTGTAGCAGAATGAAGTCCGTGTATAATGTGTCTATGTACTTCAATCAGTTTTTTTACTTTTAGCTGAAGGCTTACAGGCTCAAACAATGTTTTACATGTCTAACGCACTAACGTTTGGATAAACAGAGAATGTAGTGAAGCTGTTGTTCAAAAAACGTGGAGATTGGTTGGACAAGATTGATGACAAAGGATTCTCAATTCTTCATCAATGGGCAGAGAAAGGGGACGTAGGGCCGTGTAAGCTACTTTTGGAGGGAGATGGTGTTGGTGACGCGAGGGCCAAAATCTTTAAGGAATGTATTTTTGGGAAAGAAAACCAGGGGTTTGACACTCCATTGCACATAGCCGCAAGGAAGAAGGATTCCGAACTAGTGCAAATTTTGATACATGGTTATCAGTAACAAGTGAGTATTCGCGAGGGTGAAAACAAAGAGTTAGTGGCCTTAGAATGCCCTCCCTGGAATGTAATAACAATCAAGGGAACACACCTTTACATACGTCCTTGGATGCAACATCAAAGCATGAAGAACTTGCACTAAAGATCTTGTCAATCGATCCATCCTCTTGTAAAATTTGCAACAACAAGGGCGAAAGTCCTTTCTTTCTTGCTGTCAGATCTGGTTGTGCACGAGCTGTGGATGAGATCATGAAAATTGAGGAGCCTCGTTTCCACATGCTTCGTCGCAACGACGGAACTACTGTGGTTCACAGTTTATCCTCCTGTCCAGGTGCGTTTGTTTAATTTTATACAATACTAGTGAAGAGAAAATTGTTAGTTGAAAATCAGTAACATTAGGTTGTACAGAAATGGTTCATTGGCCTTCATGTTTCGTTTGGCAACGGGTGTTTCTTTTTGCGGATTGATTTAGTTCTTTTGATTAAGATAAGTTTGCCATGAATGCAGAGGAAACTGGCAAGATGATTCTTCAGAAATATTGGTGGGTAATCAACTCGCGTGATGATCAAGGAAAGACGGCCCTTGACTATGCTAAACAAGCAAATGCACTTTGGCTAGTAAGTTTATTGACCAACCCGTCTCTCGTACAAAAAGGAATTTGATTGGATTGAAGCTTGTAAAAGAGAAGAGACTCTTGCTGTTCTTGCCTTTGTTGATAATTGCCAAGACCTACAAAGGGCTTGTCGCGAAGAAAATGACACTCCCCTGCACCATGTAAAACTAGCCACTCACAAAGATTACCTTAATTTCCTTAAAATTCCATCAATAGCAGAACTTAAAAACACAACTGATCATGATGGTTCAACACCGTTGCACCGTGCACTGGAGAGAAAGGATATGCTTGTTGCAAAGATACTACTCCTTGATGATGGTGTCGAGCGGACCATTGCAGATCATAATGGCAGAACCAGCATGGACTTACTTGCCGAGCTTTGCAAGGACAATGACGACTGGGTATGTTTAAACAACCTAATTTATGTGATTATTTTTTGAACCTTGTCCAAAAATCCTAAAATCTCGTGATTTACTACTATCGGATTATTTAACCCAAAATAAACATGTTCTCCTATATTTGCTCAATTTGACTTATAATCATGCTATCATAGTCCAAGTAGGCTCTATATATATCTGCGTTCTGCTGTATTTACGTATCCACTGTTACTAAGATCTATGGTCTGCCACATATACTTGGTGTAATTCTGTACTTCTGTAGCTTAAGGTAAGCCAATACCGATTTACATTTCATTTCGCAATATTATTTGATGGAGAATCATGGTCTAAAACAATTTACAGGAGAAAATGTTCAAGCTAATCAAAGTGAACCCATACCTGAAAACATCATACATTCAACTAGGGACTAATTTGGATCAAGTACGGAACACCCTTTCAGTAGTTGCTGCCCTTTTAGCAACAATTACATTCGCAGCAGGTTTCACCCTTCCTGGCAGCATTGATAGCATTGATAGCAGTGGGGAAGCTGTTTTGGCTAAGAAAGCATATTCTTAGTCTTTTTACTGGCCGATGTCTGCCATGTGTACTTCCATGTTGGTCCTCCTCTGCTTGATACGGTCTATGGTTTCTGAACCCGATATGGCTCGATTGTTGGTAGACCGTAGTGTGTTCATTAGAGCTGGACTTCGTGCCGGTTCAGCACGGGCCGGGCCGGGCTGGGTTGGTGGATGGGGAGCCCGAGCCCACACTACGGGCTGTGGGTGTGCGGCTAGGGCGCGAGCCGGACCGGGTTGGGAAGTGGTGGCCCGGAACCAGCCCGGTTGGGTAAAGTGGGTTGAAAAGTTAGCGGGCTGAGTGGGCTGAGTAGTGTGGGCTGGGGAAAAGAGAACTAGGGACCGGCCCAGATTGCTGAGCGGGCTGGGCGGGCCATAGCATTGGGTCAGCGGGCTGGGATATGTTGAGTCCGAGGGTGCGGGCTGGGCCAACCCGTGCTGGAGTCCAGCTCTAGTGTTCATACTAATGCAGTCCGTATATGGCACCTTGTTAGCATTTATGACCGGCNATTGCCAAGTTAGTTCCTGCTGCAAGTAGAGAAAAAGTTTCAGATCAAAATGCATTTGCTGGAAGAGGTAAGAAAACGTTACACTTACATCAGCGAATCCCATCAGTGAATCCTGATTTATTTACAATGACAATAAATGTCTTCTGATTGTCTTAATTTGATTGTACCACTTTCATGGAAGACTGATTCTTCGTCAAGTGAAAAGAATAGATTAAAGCATAACATCGTAATCAAGAAATTGATATCGTATTCTGGTCCATTTTCTTGTAATTTTGTTGATTTACGCATTTAAATTATCCAAGGGTCCGGTTTTATTCTTATCAAATAATAAAACTTCGACTTGTTCATCCTGTGTCCTCTTATTAGGGTGGGTGATAATGAGTGTCGTAAACATGTAACTGCGTCTGTTTCACACATACAACGGTCTTAAGTGAGTCACTAGTTTGTTCTTGGATGCATTAACGAGACAACTGAGACGACAGAAAATGAAACTGCAATTGCATTCACAGGTGCAGCCGTGCAGGTCCTTTAATATTTCAAAAGCCTGGGTTTTCGGCTTGTATCATTCTTTATTGAATTTCTCTCTTATGTTCTCCAAATAGTGGTCCATCAAATACTTGTGTAAGCGGTTTCATCTTCCCTTTTTTATTCGCATTTTGAGGCGTGCGTTCACCCATGGACGGTTCGAAAAGATGATTCATGTCAGCCGACCCCAAATCATTTTGGGATTAAGGCTCTGATGATGTTGTTGTATTTGTAATTTTATTTACGCAACTAGTTTGTAAAAACTTATTCACCTTCCATATACACATGATATATATACGGAGTACTAAACATCGGAAAAGTTCACATACAACTCTGTTCATTCTTTTTTATATCCGTTGTTAGGTACATGAGCGCTTCGAGAAATTCTATTAACTGATGCGTTAATGTTGATGGACTAATCCTTTTTTTCTGATCCGGGGAATGTGCAAAAATGGCCGAGAGGAGGGGAAAAAACACGGTAGATGGAAAAAAAAAAGGAACTAGTAATCAACAATGGGCTCCCCGGCAGTGAGATTCCGGTCAAGTGACCAAGGCAAGTTAAAGAGCTTAGCCATTATGAATTTGAAGATTTTGTTGACATTTATGTTGTGTGTTGCACTTGAAAAGAATAGTGTTGCCTTCATTGCCTTTGCATATGCTCTCGCCTGCCAATTATCACCCGAAACACGCTCGTTAGCATAATTTAACATTTAACATTTAACATTCAAGATACAACGAACAAAAATAAAATCTTTAATATGATCACGACTATGTTTATCGAACCATTTTTTTCGAGACATGTTATTTGTGGGATAGTACGTAATCGAGGTTTATTTGATATGACAATGCTATTAAAACATTTATACTGTACAATTTACGATGTAAAATAATCGTTCAAATAGCCCAAGTCCACAAATCCATCTTGCTTTTTTGTTCGACAGTTGAAGAAGAATTTTTTGTTAATCGTTGGCATTCTGTTTTTGTATTGTTTAAGTTGTTTTAAGTCTAAGATGAGTGAATATACTTGTAAACTAGAATGGGCCTGATGTAACTAGACCCGTCAATGTCAAACATGACATGACCCCAAAATAAGGCTAACCCACGACCTGAAAAGTGCGACCCTATTTTGACCCGACGTATACGAAGTGAACCAAACCGAAAGTGACCTGAAATGACCCTATAGACTAAAAACGACCCGAATTGACTTAACTAGGCAAAATCCTAACCCGACGCGACTCAGAACGTCCCGATTCAAAACGACTCGATCTGTAGCAACCTGACCCGGAGCAACCCAAATTAAGCCCGACCAAAATGACCCATTTACCAGGTCCTAAGTGTGACTCATACTACACCCAATTGTTCCATATACTTTATGACAAGGTACCCATTTTTACAGGCACTAGATCCAGCAAATGACGCTATTTGATGGAAATTTACTTTACCAATTCAAAAAGTAACAACTTTGATTATTATACACAAAATTACAAATATACAATAATTGACGTGTAAGAGACTTCTTTCTTTGCCAACAAGTTGACCAAAAAGAAATGGAGAAATTTCCAAGTGTACCAAGTCTACGAGGCAGATACACTGTTCACACCCGGTAACGTCATTTCATTCACGTATGTCACTTTCATTTTAACAAAAAAAATGAACCCCACTATCCCTTTCACGTATCCATCATGAGAAATGTAATGTGTACACTACTCGGGTAGTGTATCGTGTATGTTTGTATCGAAACTCAGTACTACTTAATTATGTATTACTCTTAAATTCAAGCAGAGTGAAATAGTAGTGAATGGGAAAGGGTTACCTGAGTCACAATAGTACATTGTAAATTCGGAGGGAGTCGAATGAAATCATCAAACTTTGTGCCGATTAATATAGGGATAGCCGTCTGCAACAAGTTTATTGAAAAACGAGTTATAAATGTGACGATATTACAACTGACGACTATTATGTCACAAAATTTAAACATGTAATGTAAAGGATGACAAATCAATGAGAATGAAATGCACTCATTATTGACTAATGACTTGAGAATAAGACCTTTCAACTGATATAATCATCAAACTAATTAAGGTGGAGGGGTATATTTCATGCTATTGAGGGAATTGACGTTCATAATCAGTTGTCTTTTTCAAGACGGTCATATCCGATTTAAGTGTAAAATAGACCAAATACTACCCCATATTACTCTAAACATTCTACTTTTTGTCTCATTTATCTATTTAACCCGTTTTATATTAAGAGTTAAGACAGATATATGATCATGACTAAATATATAATCATGACTAAATAACTAGAGAAGCCTTTCAAGTTTGTACATTCCCTTTTGTCTTGTTTCTTCCTACCTACTAGTAAGAGAAAAAATTAGAGATATTTGTTTTAGCATTGAAATAGTCATTACTAAGCTTATTTCTTTGGTGGAGTTCCACTCATTGATGTTTTCTTACATTATAGAGGAAATCTAAATAAATTGAAGTGGACCAACAACTATATTAAAAATCTTAGTCCACTTGTAGTTTATTACGTAGTAAATATCAAGTCATCAACCATAACAATTTATTGTTCTAATTAAATTCATGTAATGTTGATAAATTGATGATTGTTTCATGATGATCTACCAAAAATGTAAATTGGTTGTGATTTCTATCGAACAATGTTATCAGGACATGATAAAAAATGGGACGAAGGATTATTTAATGGAAATACTATGAACTACTAAGAACAACCTAAATCTAGAAAAGGCCAATTGAGAAACAACCCAGCAATAATAGAAATAAGTAAAAAAAAAGTACTAGATTTACACATGATAATTGCACAAATAAAACACTCCATTTACATTTACCCACACAAAAAATCAGTTATAAATGAAATCCAGAAGGGAGAAAATAAATGAACTGGATGTAAAATTGGGATGGGTAGCTGAAGGTTGTAGTAGTGATGGATCGATATTTGGCGGTTGGTGGTGTTGGGCTAGTGGCTGATGGTGCAGTGTGATGTTGCGGATGGTGTAGGTAATGTGGTGATGAATCTGATGATAAAGGTAGGGTGGGTTTATGAGTGGGTTTGTATAGAAAGTAAGAAGACTTTACTTGCTAAATAGGTAGTAGGTCACCTAGTGTAATAGGAGAAGAGGGAGTTAATANGTGGGTAATGTGGTAAGGAATTGGATGAGTAAAGTAGGGTGGGTTGAAGAGTTGTTTTGTATAGAAAGTAAGAAGACTTTACTTGCTAAACAGGTAGTAGGTCACCTAGTGTAATAGGAGAAGAGGGAGTTAATAGTTGCTAGTAATCGTAGTTAATTAATAGGTCATAGTATTTTGAGAAGGGTACCCATAGTTCATAGTATTCCCATTAAATAACCCTAAATTAAACTATACTCCCTTTATCTTAGTCAATAGTTTACACTTTCCTCACTTAATAATAAAGCAAATGTAAATTATTCATGGGATTGTATTATGAAATGAGTATATGTTGTACCTGATTCCACTTCCTTGCTTGATTATACCAACCAATTACACTGCAAATACACAAATAATCATTCACTAAATAAACTTTCAAAACAAGTAATTAATCACACTTATAAGTATACTGAGAGACCGTCTTTCGAAAAACGTACTAAAAATTATAAGAGTAAAATGAATCATACCTATTCAAGGTACACCGGCTAGTAAGATCAAACATAAACAAAATTGCAACTGCATCTTTACAAGCAATTGGAACATGATGTACAGAATCATTGTCACCTACATACACCCACCAAATTCCATCAATTTTCGGTCCAAATAACTTTTACGATTTTACTTTACACTAACAATTCATCTGATTCTTTACGTTTGATTATATACTTTCACAATAAAACAAAACGTAAAGAATCCGAGGAAGTTTCAATGAAATCGAAATTTCTCAAGAAATCGAACTTGATGTCGAAAAATAAAGAATTACCGGCTACATCCCAAATGGTAGAAGCTATCCGAGCTCCACTAACAATCATAACTTTGTCCATCAAATTCAATCCTTTCATCTCCAAACTTTTCCTCTCTTGCTCTTCTCCTACATATTTAATCTACACCATTTCACAGTGTAAATATAAATGACTGAGACAGAAAGAGTAATTAACAAACCAAGAATATATTTATTCTATCTCAGTTAATAATTTACGTTTAATATTGGATTACTTATTACTAGAAGTCTAGAACATCAAATGGGTTAGACAAATCAACGATCATTCTCAATTTCTCAACCACACAACATTTTTAAGATCAATAACAAACATGTCCAAAGTTAAATTAAATACATAAATAATTGGATGAGACACGTGAATTATTTACGATAGCAATTGATAACATGAATCAATACATGTAAGACCGTCATATAATGTAATTACTATTAGTGTCATTACATTTCCTTTGGCCGCATGAGACAAATCAATATATGTAAGACCGTCATATAACATGGAACGGGTGGTTACTTACCAGAAAACTTGTTTTACCAATTTGGCAATCACCCAACAAACTAATCTTAAGATGAACCAAATCCGAATCCGACTCATACCCATCAAACATCTCAACAATCTCAACCTCATCGACCATCGCCGGCAAATTAGGCCGCCCAATACGCCGATAATGACCCGGCGAGTTAGGCTTCCTTACACGTGAACAACCTATAATACTTCCCCATATATACCGTAAAATACGTCGTAGTACACCCCACTTTATATTAACGTGGACTATTCTCCGGCATAAGTGCGTCATCTTTCCGGTCGCCACATTAATCTTTTGTCCCATAATCACATAAAACTCATATACAAGAATACTCGTGTCGCTGGTCTTCTTTTAAGAGGTAAACCACTGGTCAAGAAGAATACCAATAGTTTTGGTATTAGTGTTGTGTTTCAAGCTAACTACAATGCAAATAGTGATTGTTTTTGAAAAATTTTGGATGTTTTTTTTTTTTGGGTAAAGGAGAGGAATAGTAGTAATTGGTGTGTTTAAAACTTTTAATGTGTAGGTAGTGTTGTTTAATACTTATATGAGGGGGTCCAATATGCCGGCCAACTATATAAAGAGGCACAAATTAGAAAATATATGGAGTTGGTTGTGTACGTAAATTCATGAGTGTATGTGTATTGGTCAATTGTCAACCATATTGGGGGCTAATGTTACTAGACCTATTGATACTATTATTATTCCCTGCTTTCGATAAATTATTATCCATTAATTTTGGTACAAAGATTAAGAAAAGACGAGGGAATTAATTATTATTCTCTCTCTGTTTCGGTTATTTGTTTGTCCTTTTTCATATTGGGATGTCTCAATCAATTGTTGTTATTTCTATTTTAAGAATGAACTTAATGAGCAATTTGATTCACATTCAATTTGTTCCAGTTGTCATTTAGTAATTGACTCTTTTCTCTTTCCTCGGTGTGCCAAAATCAAAGGACAACAATTGATCGGGACGGAGGGAGTAAATGACAAGTGGACCAAATTGAGTGTGAATGATCAAATTACTCATCAAATATATTTCTAATATAGAAACAACAACAATTTGTTGACGAGGAGTCGGGCACGGAGGGAATATTATTTACGACTATATTTTTGGCGGTGTTAAATGAGGTGCAAGGATTAAGGCCAGTACAATATATATGAAAAGGGGATCGAACCTGTGACCTATTGTCAAGATATCTTCGTCTTAACTACTAGGTTAAGACTTGTTCGATTATTGATATGGAGTATTATTTTATGATGATGATGCTGCTTATTTGCTTAGGAGTGTAACTTTTGCTTTTAGGGTGTTATAACCTAAATGCTAAAGGATTTGGTTAATTGTGTAATAATTATGATTTGAACTGAATATCACTTGGTGGTGCCCGATCATTTTCCAAGATCCGGGTTGTATGATCAATGTGTTTGTGTGTAAATATATTTCCTTCGCCTTAATTATTTGTTTAGCTTCGATTTAATACCTCTCAAGTCTCTCTCACAAAGGATAAAGAAGGTAAGCAAATGAGTGAGACAAAAGAGTTATTCATTAACTTTGTATAGGTTAAGTCAATACAAACGACGGTTAAAGTTAAAAAATGTAAACTACCGTGTATATTAGTTATAAACTTAATTTAATCCAACCTAAGAACTATGTAGCTTTTTTATATGTCGGCTTTTGAATTGTTATATGTTTTCAATTTATAATCTTACTCCATCTGTTCCAGTCATTTATTATCTATTCAATTCGATACAAAGAAATAGATAAACTATAACGTCTATAAGTGTATATAGTTTACAAACTCTTAGGTGAAAGACCGAAGTTAATTCGAGTATGATAAGATGGAATATTTATCATCATATATAAGTAGTGTAAACGTGACGTGTACTATTCATATCGACCACGACATGAAGTATAATTTTCAAGCTTGATGGGAGCTAAAGTCAAGCAAACATCTCATGACTCAAAATGCAAGTAAATTCGAGATTCTAACTTTTTGATAATTAAAACGCTAATTATCATTTTAGAAATGTTGGTACATATGATTTCTTTGGTTACGTTTTCTAAAATACATGAATTACAATTCATGAAATTTACAAAATTAATTAGTTATTTTTTTCCCAATTCAACATGAATTGTAATCTCATAAGAACTCTAATACATCCGTAAAGGAGGAAATTGCTTATTTATAATTTTACGTAGGTGAGAATTTTTGTTGGAATTTTTATTTTTTACCTGCATTCTAATCAACCAACTTTCTTTTTATTTATGTAAAATACATGATAATGAGTATTTCTACTTCTCTGGAACAGCAATTTCTCTTACGAATCAAACGACCACGAGTCATTTAAATTGATGGATTCTCCAGTAAAATTTTCTTCTTTCTTTTCAGTTTTCACACAAACTTTTCAAGCTCAATCCTTTATATGAGCTCAAAATTTAGCTAGTCATGATCATATTAACCTTTAGTGAACATAAAAAAGTTAATTAATCAAATGTGAAACATACAAGCTTTGGTAGATCTAGATCAAAGGGATAAGAGAGAATAGATTATAAAAGTAGTATGTAGTGCACTCATGATGAAGAATAAAGAACAAAAGCTGCAAATGCTTAACATTGTTGTAAATCTTCTTTATCTTTTTGAGTTTAAATAAAGCAATGGAATAAGGCTTTTCTCCAACCAACTGGGGCCATAATGGCATAAGGTATAGATAGTACTATAGTGTAAAGGTGTAGCCATATGCTATGAGATTGTGGATGTCTTTTTAGTTTCACTTTCTTTTTCTTCTTAATTTTAGTGCAAGTGATCAACAATGTCTAGTCTTGTTAAGACGGAGATATACGTTTTATTTTTATGACGAATTCAAATACTATCGACGGTGATAGTAGAGATACAATTTTTTGCATTTTCTAGGCAACTTGTGCCATTGGTATAATGATATCTATTTGCCCCGTTTTAAAGTTTAAGACAAATATCTCCCGTCTTGAACAAGAACTTGTATTCTCATTTTGAGGATCTAGAAAAGAAATCTCAATTTTAAAAAAAACTCAAAAATATAGGATAAGATACAAAAGAACCATTGTACACCATGTAGCAGTCTCATTTAAAACTAATGTATTGTAATTATAACACGAATCCAAATAAACCATTAATTATCTTACAAAGTATCCATTGGTCTCATACAAGACCAATGCAGCTCCTACAATACCCAAATGGTTTGTCTACTCCTTCCATGCCAATCATTTGTTTCTCTCTTTTATTCTACGTGAGGACGTAAAGGTAAACAAATGACACAAACTGGAATGGAGGGAGAGTACAATTCCCATCAAATCAAAACGTGACAACCATGATTAAGTCTCGCATGGACACCACCCTCTAACCGAAAGCAACTACCTTAGACCTATTTAATAATCACATATTAATGCCGTTTGGTACTTACATACTCCGTATTTGGTACACTACTTTGCCAAGAAAACTACTCCCAACTCCCAAGTTACCAATTAGGTACTTCATTATCAATTGTTCTAATCACAAAATCTTGTTTACGGAACAAAAGTATTCGTCTTAAGCTTAAGACATACTTTATCAAATATACTGAATCAGACAAAAGTAAAATGCCTAAGAACTAACAAAATATTTGTCTCATTCACACAAGTTTGATACATTATTTAATCCGTTTTAATCTTAAGATAGATATATCTGTTTTAAGAGAGACTAACTGTGTTTTAATTTGACTTCATGGAAAATATTCATGGCTACCCTACAAAAGAATTACCTCAACCTACTAGAAGTTTGTCAATCTCATGCAATTATTATTATATAATACAAGAATAAAAGGTGGCATATTGGTAACAAAACTTGCACTATTTAGGACTACAAGCCAAGCAAAACTACACAAACTTATGAATGACACTTTCCGAAACTTCACCAAACTTGATAAAACACGTATATATCAAATTTACTTGATTGAAGTATAGGTGTTGGATAATACCCTAAAATACAAAGTATGTGTGTTAGAATGTCATTGTCTATTGTCTACAAAGCGAGCTTAACTACCTACAAGGACGAATCTTGGTGTAAGCAAGAAGCCAACAAGGGGACCGAAGTTTCAACCATTGGCCTCGGCTAGGAAGGATTAGCCAATCAGTTAATGAGCAAAGAGGGTCCTGGAATCTTGGATAGTTTATACGGACTACGTTCTAAAATATGCGTTCTCTATTCCATTTGATTGTACACACGTTTTTCAAAATATATGAGGGGGCAAAAACGTATACAATTAAGCTTCGTTCTGATGGTGAATGGTGTGATACACACATCAAAACAAGACAAGCAAAAATCGTCATATGGGCTGAGGATTGGTAAAAAAAAAACAGAAGATAGACGGTGAGTTTATGGGCGGACAAGCAGGAGCTCACTGTCAGATGTGGTGGAGTACATAAGTTGAGAGAGGTTCCTTAGTCCTCTCAACTTGACCTATAAACCGATCTAAAACTAAACGTAAAATATTAATGGACACCAAACAAGTAATACTCACAAGTCACAACTCAAATACAAAGATGGTACCTGAACTGAGTGCCAATGATAATGTCATGATCAAGCCCAAAACATGGAGAATTGACTAAGTCGAGAACAAACTAGCCCATAACCTGGAACGATGGAGAAATACGAGCAATTATACCCATTCCCATTTCAAAAGACATCAGTCCACTATAAATCACAGTTAGTGTAAGAGAAATTTGGCTATACGCACTGAGAAGACGGTTCTATGAGCTGGGAAATTGCACCTGCTTTCTTGCTCTCCGAACACATTCTTGATAACTGCTGACGATAGTAGAGCATCTGAGGGGATCATTGACATACTCCTTGTAACATTCCAAGCAAGCATTTTTCTCAATCTGGCAGATAACTGGTTTCCGTTGTGGAAGCTTGAATTCTTTCTCATGGAGTTCTTTTGCTCTCTCTGTCACTTCTTTGACCATGTTCTCCTCATGTTTTTGCGCTTTTTGTAAGACGTTTTCACTCTCCTTCAAGACAGACCGAACTGATTCTAACTCGGGTTTGGAAGATGTTGGTAGCTGGGGTATGGGAAAAAACAATGGTGATTGGAGTGGCCATTCAGCTGTAGGAGCTCCCTTCTGAGTTTCAGGCTCAGTTGGAATCTGCTTTTGATGTGTCCGCTTTGGTGATGAGCGAGGCTTTCTCGGTGTACTCGGCTTTGTTTTCCCTTTCGACTTCTCATCATCTTCCACCAGCTGGAGGATTAAGCCTTCACTGATTCGAATACCACCATCGGCCATTACGCAGCTCCTTAATGCTACCTGAAACATTTTTATAAAGATAGTACATGCAGATCAGAATACAGGAAACACAGTATAAAATCTGGGATGGAGTAAAGGTTTTGAGGCTATTACAACCACATTTTGAGACGGGTTTACCCACATTTATGGCGGCCTGACCAAGATCAGGATAAAACTCCCTATTATGAGATCAAGTCTCAAATGGGGATTTGATAGAGCAAAACATACATTCAAGTGAAACAAATTTGGCAACTATCATAGTCAAGGTTTTTCTGTGGGTGCCATGTTCAGGGCATATATTTATCCACACGCTGCAGTCTACTCCTGGAGTCCTGGTCCGCTCTCTGAACCCCGAAAAGAGCAGAGAAGACGAAGGAGGAAAAGAAAAGACAGATATCAAAGGGACAAAGAAATGAGGCTTCATAGTCAAAATTGCAACATCGTCTCTATGACTGAGATGAGAGGTAAGAGAATCGTAAGAATCATGCTAGTCAAAGACTGTCCCAATTGCCCCCTAAAGATCTTTGATTCTGTGAACAAATTCGTTTAATATCAATCACATTTTACTCTTATGGAGTTGTCTCACACAGAATAAGAGGGAGCCATAAAATTTTGTTTAGGAAGATGGGAAAGCTAGATTCAGAGCCCATAGCGCACCAATAGGTAAAATGCAGGGGACGCGTAGCATAAACATTTCAACCTACAACCACTTCTTGATTACCACAAGTAAAACAGAGGGAATGAAAGTTAATAAACTGAAGAGTGGAGACCAGCAATAACATCAACATAGAGCAACTGACAGATATTTGGACCAAGTGCATAATAATTTCCGTCAATAACTGGGCCAGCGAAGATTTTGAATGCTCTTACTATAACATGTGCAAAAACACTCATCTTCAGAAAGACAATATACAAGGTAAAAATATTGATTTCAAGACACAACATCTATTGTTAGCTCAGACTCCATACAAACGGGCTAGGAAGTCATTGTTCTGTTTAGATGCATCTCGTGTAACCTTTCAAAAAACGTATTTCCGGCAGTCATCACAAATTTGGTACAGCAATAGTAAACTATGCAACGGATAATGTCTCAGCCAAGTAGTTGCGCTACTCAACAAATCAAAATGGTATAGCTAATGCTTCCAGGAGGGCGAAAAGCTCCTCAATGCCAGGAGACAGTGAAATGGAATAAGATAATAGATACTTAGAACAAAATCCACCCCCAAACAAATATCGCCTTAAGGTCTTAACATCAATTGCAGCATTAGCTTCAAAGGCTTCAAAAATCCAAGCCATGTTTGACCTTCTAAGTTCTAAATCAGCTGAACAGTCCATTACAAACATGAACAGGTAAGTGCGAGAATCATTAAATACCCCCAAGGGTGATTACCAGTTTATTACTCTGTACTATTTATCCACACACAAAGTAAACAACTCAATTATTAGATATCCCCTAGGGTGCTTTTCCGTGTGTTGTGCTTGGAGTTTGGACTACTCCTAAGCCTCCAAGAGTATAATGTACAAACTGTGTCACGATTCACAAGTTGTCAAATCATCAAAGCAACCAAATCAATTAACTTTGCGCCTTTAGTCCTTCGTCATACACTCATATGGCCACCATTGCCACTTCTCATGCCAAAAACCATATCCCAATATCCCATCCGAATTCATCAGAATCATAAGATATACCACAAAACGCATTAACCTACCAGTCCAATTCAATTATGCACACAAGTATACAACATCGTTTACAGAAACAAATCCAAACACAACATAGTTTATACATTTCCTTTGTCATGTCTCATACACGGGCAACAACAAATCTACATCACTACACATTCACTAGCCAGGTAATTACATCTACATCAGAACTTGAAAATTTTCCAACACTTTCCAACTACCTCAAATGCTCTCGTATAACGGATTGGATGCATCAGGCATGCAATGGTTGTTCCTTAATGACCCAGAATGAAAAATGAGCCGGCAACTCAATCGACTGATTGCTACTTTACAATATAAAAGAAACCCTAACGACTTTGTGAGTCATTTTGCGTTATTCCATCCTATTCCTAATAATCAATTATTCGCTTCAAATACAAACGGAAATCGAAACACAAATTCCATAAATATATGCACAAAATTAAAACTAAATTATAGATCTAGCTCACTGCTCCAATACAGAAAACCCAAATCACACTTGATCAAAGGAAACCTTATTCAAACCCTAATACAATCTCTAACCCAATAAATTGATCAGCTGTAAACCCCAAAACAGAAATCACAAACATTGATATAGTGATTCAATGAAGAAGTAATCCACAAATTCTTATTTAAGACGGGCACAACGGGTCAAATAGATGGTAATTATAGCTCCAGATCACTGCTCTAATACAGAAAACCCAAATCACAATTGATCTGGGAAACTTCATTCAAACCCTAAAACTATCTTATTTGTTTAATTTCCCTAATTTATAAAACAGAAATTACAAACATTGATATAAAGATACCATAATCAATTCATTCATCTGGGTATGAGGAAAATTATTCGTTCTTTAATAACAGTAAATTAAAGAGATGCACCATTAAAGATTGAATCTTTGAAATAAACAGATAAATTAAGAATTACCCAAAATCCTTGAATTCAGTAAAATCATCAGTAAAACAAGAGGGAGAAGAACTTACCAGCTAAATTGAAGATAGGAGGGTGTTTTAAACCGACTCAAATCTAATTGAGCTTATATAAAAGAGATTGAATGCGCCATTAAAGATTAAAATCAAGCATTGAGAATGCAATTAGTACGTTATTATTCAATTAACTTCTTCAAGTTCAATTCTTTGATGTTTTCTTGTTACGGTCTTAGTCAGATACGAATTACGGAGTAGTTTAGATTGAGTCGATTCACCTTTGTCTAAAAAAAAAAAAAA
>LHUT01008690.1:0-12049 GCA_001412135.1 Silene latifolia subsp. alba | reverse complement strand
GGACCGGACCAAACAAAATTCGGTCCGGTCTAGTCAGGACCAAACAAAATTCGGTCTGGTCTGATCTTTGGTCCGGACCACTGAGTGAACAGCCCTAAATACGAGCCTGAGTTCATGTTTTCTAACTTCGAATTTATTACCTTTAAATGTCTTACATGCTATATGTGGTTTAGTATTCCTGTGCTACGAAAGTATCGACTGCCGATTTCCATGTCACCAACAAAAAGGAACTAGTTTATATTGACATACATCTACATAAGCACAAATATTATCCTAGAACCAGTTGTATGGTGGTATTGTACAAACGCCTAAAAATTGTTGAGCTCTTACATAAAATTGTTGAACTATTTTACAAGTTATTGAACTATTTTACGAAGTTATTGAGCTTAATAGTTATTTTGTTAAGCTCAATAACTTTGTATCCTAGCTCGATAATTTTGCTAGTAGAACTCGATAACTTTATAACAAAGCTCAACTACTTGAATAAGTTATACGTACAAGTAGATCATCTAACTCTCCCTTCCAACATTTATTCCAAAATCAAT
The DNA here is from genome assembly GCA_001412135.1 of Silene latifolia subsp. alba. Taxonomy (NCBI): domain Eukaryota; kingdom Viridiplantae; phylum Streptophyta; class Magnoliopsida; order Caryophyllales; family Caryophyllaceae; genus Silene; species Silene latifolia. The sequence goes on along the minus strand of LHUT01008690.1, from coordinate 11,504 downwards.
TTTCCTTCTCAATTTCCTATGTGAACTACCAATGTGGCCTTGTCTATTAACAACCACTACCTCCATCGAAACAACATTGCTCTCATTCGCCGGAAGCAATGGATAAGCGGGCAACGACCACGTCAACTTATCTATGACCAACAAAGAGGAAGCACATCGCGTTATTATAAAAGCTTCACACATTTTCTATCACAGTGAAACTATGGCATGCACAACTATTTTACAAACTAGATGAAGTCTATCCACAAACACAGTCCAACAATGACTTACTGAATATGCGCCATGACATTTTATTTTAATGACAAACATATTTAGGTTGGGTGATTTCCGACTTAAATATGTACATTATCATTATATTAGTACATAACTAAAAGTATTCTCTTCTTTTGTTACTCTCTTTTCAGCTGATCTCATACAGTAAGCTCATAAAAGAGTTGGTCATCACACCAATAGGGTCGGCCTCCTCTCTCAATAAGTTAATCGAGTGCCAGCCGTCGCACGCATGACACAAAAGCCTCAACCCAGATAACAAAGTACACTCCAAAGTTCAGCATGAGAGCAGATGGAGATACAATTTTACAGAGAACAATCTGGGTCAATGCGAAAACATGGACACATAAGGTCTGCAGTGTGTCCCAAATTAGTGTGCCGGAGTAATTCTGCTACTATAGATTTGTAAATCCGATTCAATTAGCCCTACTAATACAACAATGGAGCATAATGCAAGTTTAAGAAGACATAAATAAATGACGGCTTACAAGCTGACTCTATCTAATGCCCATATGTCAAGGGCATCTCACCGTAGCAAAATTGCCGATAATATTTCACCCATAGTCTTTTCAGGCACATCGACTCCGTTGTCCATCACGGCACCAGATTCTAATACAGCGGCATCCAACACTAACTTCCTTTTAGCAATCTTATACACATTTTCATCTACAGTATCTTTTGTCACCAGTCTGCAAGGATTCCGAAAAAGGGTTGAATTAACAACAGCTCGTAGACAAGGAACAAGCCTGAGATCGGTCTTATAATAACTTTTGTGAGGCCATGTCGTAATTGAAACAAGAAAATGTATTAAGGACTTTAAGAAGTCATTAAGAAGAGGGTCAGGGTCAATGATACAAAAGCCAATAATTATAGGGGAAAGGTCACTAACAAAGGGTCACTCGCGATATTAAGAGAGGTACTAGTAATATATATTCTGTATATGTATACGCCCATAGACCTTAAGGGAATATTATAATTTCTAAATGAAGTGTCTCATATTGTCAGACAGTCTCATTTTAAATTAAACAGAAAAAAACCAAGACATACCTGTATACTGTCACGGGTTTTGTCTGGCCTATACGATGACAACGGTCCTCTGCCTGCCGATCAATTTGAGGATTGAAATCCATATCATATATAATCACAGTATCTGCTCCAGTCAGGTTCAGGCCCTGCCCTCCCGCTCTTGTAGACAACAAGCAGGCGAATATGGAAGTATCATTATTAAAAGAATCTACAATGGTTTGCCTCTCTGAAACCTGCGTACTGTAAGCGCGCACACACACACACACACAAAATTAGCTAGATGCAAAACTCTGTCGAAATTCATCCTTTTTATTGAAAGAGTGAGCTAGACAATCTAGGGAGCAAAGAACATTAAAAGACACAATACCAAATGCTACATAGCAAGCAAAACAGAGAGACGCCAACTTTACCTTCCATCAAGACGTCTATATGTCACCCCAATCACATCCAATGCCCACTCCAAGATATCAAGCATTGATGTCCACTGACTAAAAATGAGAACACGGTGACCATCTCGCTTCAAAGAAGGAAGAAGTTTAGCTAATGCCTGTATAGCCAGAATATCACTAATCAGTGAGACTTATCATTCATTTTGCTTTTAAAAAACTCCGGATTATCAATGACGCTGAAATTACTAGATTAAAGCCTTTTACTGGCATCTTATAGTCGTGCATGTCCACTACATAAAATTATTTTATGCACTGAATATAGAGCTTACAAAAAATTGACACTTGTGCCTATAATATTTCAAACATCTACTTCCAGGATATGTACTTACTCGGCACTTAGAAGACGCCATAACCTGTGCCTCAGGAAGAATTCCTTTTGGATCCTCAATGCCAGTGTTACATAAAAGCTGCAGCATCCAGTAGATATAAGTCAATGATCGGAAGAAGGAAATGCTCTCCATTAGTAGAACGATTCCCAATCTCACTAAAATATTTTTTTTTGGTGTAAACCGGGGTGTCCACCGTCGACAACAGTGTATAATTCCCTCGCCGCGGGTAGCCAATCTCACTAAAATATGATAATACTATAAAAGTAAGACAATTGAATTCTTGATCAGAGCAAATAAGATCATTCAAGGCGTGGTTAGTTAAAATCTAGAAACATTAACTGAACAAAAGTAGGACAGTTGCATTACAATATAGGGCTCGCTGGAATTGGAGGAGTGGTTATTACGTGCATAATGGATCTCAAAACAAACAAAAGGAGGAACATGATGGTGATAAAGGAAAGATAAGGGGTGGTGAAGGGGAGATAGGGTGTGGAACATGGTGCGGAGATATTACTTGAATTCAGGGGTAATGCATTATCAGGGCCAAGTGGGAAACCTATTAGTCTATTGCCCCTTAATTAGGTAGTTATTACTCTATATTCATCTCCTTCCTCTATGCACCAGACCACCACCACCATCATTACTCCATACTCTCCTTTGTATGTACCCCCACTACTCTGGTAACCCCAATAGCTGTAAAAATACAAAACACAGCATCTAGCCAAGGTGCGAGTTAGGTACAAACTACAAACCCTAGATCTCTTTTGAATTTTAAAGCGCTGGTTTATAACTTCATATGCCAGCTGCCCAGAACAAATTCTCACATGCTGGCCTAGACTTCTCATTTAGGGGTAAGACCTGTGGTGTGTGAATAAACATGGTGGAGCACTAAATCGCCTATTAGCAAATATTACACCTCCGCCAAGTAAAGAAAGGAGAAGGGGATCATTACTAAGCTTTGATAGCCCCTCCATTCAAGATATTGGAGTAGAAATTCAGTAATTTATTATGCTTACTCCAGAGTCCAGCCCAAGTGGTCCAATAGTTGCTCCGACCTCATGTCAGTACGTTTTTTAATCGCACAATTCGCATTAAGTCAAACACAAAAGGGAAGGAGAGGGAAGCATCAATGTAATGAGCATCCACTATATTATAAAAAAAGTTCCTTCAAGCAAACACACAGTCTAAGAGGATGATGAAATAGCCTATATTTTCTGAGCATCGGTCCTATGTACTTTCTGAGCATCAATTCAGAAAAAAGGATAAGTTGCATGTCACCCCCTTGGTGTGCCTTAATTAATATTGTAATTTATTTAGAAAAAAATAATGTTAAGGCTGCAAACGTAACTATTCTACTATCTTAATCATCATAATCTTCCCAAATATCAACTGGAAGCAAGCACATCAACGATTGTTTCTGGTTGAACTCCAGAAGACAAATTGTCAGGCTGATCACTACATTATTCTCCATGAATAAAGAAATCAAGATACCCTTCTTAAACATGTAAAACCAAACAAACATCTAGATGACATAGAATGATTTGTTGGTGCACGATTCACCATGCATCTAACAAGTTCCACAGACTGAGTGATGCTTGGTTAGGAGAGAGCCAAATATGAAGTATCATGCCCTTAGGGTATCATTTATCCAAAAAAATAGCACGGACAATTGTTTCTTATGAGGAGTCGATACCACTTGTGCAGCAACCACAAATAATATTGGGACATTTGATACAACAACAACAACAACATCAGAGCCTTAATCCCAAAATGATTTGGGGTCGGCTGACATGAATCATCTTTTCGANCATATCTTTCACACATCTAACTCTCCTAATATTCCTCGTCTTTCGGTCTCTTATGCGAGCCAGTTTATAGATATCCTTCTCTCCTTCTCTCGTGTCCAACCTGGCATACACTTCTTGGTTAACTTTTGCCCTCGCATCCCGTACGGCCTTTTTAGCGGCTCGTCTAGCCTCCTTATACTTTTCAAAGTTCTCATCACTCGTGCATTTCCCCAGAACCTTATAACATTCACGTTTTGTCTTTATCGCTTGTCTCACCACATCGTTCCACCAAGATGTGTCCTTACTTGATGGACATTTGATAACTTCAAAAAATCTGTCATCAGCTTTTTAGGCCTCTAGTGGATGTTTTATTCTTATTCAAACTTTAGCACAGTCAAAGAATGGTCATATGCAGGAAAAGCGACCAAGCAAGAAATACCCAAACCCCCAGTTAAAGCTCATGATTGTTCTGGCGAACAACTAACATCAAAAACTTGGAAAATCCTGGGAAAACTAAAGCAAACGAAGTCCCAACAAATTTAAAACTTACACACAGAAAATATAGCTCTCTAAAGTAGGCCTATATCATGCTTTTTATGTCCCTATTTCAACTCACCCCCATTCTGTGGGGAGAAGTTCCGACTTCTGACTACAGAAAACAAATAAGGAAAGGGAAAATAATTATTGAGGACAAGAATTACCCTATGCATAGAGAAGTCACTATAACCCTTCAGCTCATCAACTACTCTCTCCAAAGTACATTCATGACCAAACACGCCTCTGGGATGGAGCTTCTTTGCAAAGCGAAAAACATCTTCATCACTGTAGATGCGCCTTATAAGTAAAGGATGATTTGCAATCTGGAAAATAAACAAAGAATATTATGTCAGTAAAGAAGCAAAAATTATACGCCAAATAATATACAACCTGTAAAGTATACTGAGTTTAGTTGTGATAGTAAAAATGGCCTTGTTAAGCGCCAACTCACCTTACGAAACTGAACAAAGTAATTTGAAATCTGACGGCGAGGAAGAACTCGAATGATATCATTAGGATTCATGTCAGGGCTCTTAGCCATACGAGCTAATGAAGCACAACGATATTCTTCAATGGCTTCCTTATAAGCATCCTCCTGTTGTTTTTCCATGTTAACATACTCCACCTGCATCAGAATTAAACCAGCGTTTTAAAATTACTCGAATAATCTCAGACTAAATGAGTGAACAATCGTGTATCAGTCCCACAACAAAGAATTTAAATGTACCCGTTGTTCTTTGGCTACAAGCTGCTGCATTACATCAGACTTCAGACGCCTCAATATGAATGGCCCTAATATAGACTTCATTCGAGCAACTAATTCGTGATTTTCAGAAGTTAATAATTTTTTCAGGTCTACATTCTCTGTAACAAAAAGATCAGGCAGCATAAACTCCAACATGGACCAGAGTTCCTGCAGCAAAGGACAATTTCAGCATACAGAAAGCTCGTGCCAGCAATATAAGTCGGAATTTACTTACTAATAATGAACAAGTTGCTAAAATGGAGCATCATCAATAATCATTCTAAAACACTAAAGAGCATATGAAAAAGCATCATTACGAAGATTCAAGAGTTTTGACTAATGACTAGTCTAAATATAAGACGAAGTGTAAAACCAATGCTTTCTGACTTCCAGATCATTTACTTTACACAAGCATAGTCCAAACAAACACATCCTTAAGGAGAACTCTTACTTTTTGAACAAAATTTCATCAGAAGAATAAGCAGAGATCTGATGTCTTATCATCTATGCACTTTATCATCATTCCTTGTATTTCTACTGATTCATTAATAACATCTTTTCCTATCTAAAAAAATTATTAGATTTTTAGTAGTCAGTGTGCTTGAAGTGTTTTTTAATTGCCATTTAGGTGCCAGTATTCTAACTATTAGTAGTACACAAGTAAAATTTGCCAGTAGCATACATGCAAGTCGTTCTGCAGTGGAGTTCCAGTCAGCATCAATCGCTGCTTTGCATTTTTCGCAACTAACATCAAATTCTTCCATCTGTAGCTGTTTTTATCTTTCAGTGCATGAGCTTCGTCCATCAGCACACAGCTCCATCTCCAACGTTTAAGAATTTTACGATCTTCTTTCTGTTGCTCGCTAGTAGCAAAAAAAAAAAGAAAAAAAGAAAAAAAGAAAAAAGCAGTATAATCACCAAAAGTACATACTCCGTAATTAAGATTATGAAGAATGCTAAAACAATACATATATACGAATAATGGAGCAAACCTGTGTCGTTCAAAAAGCGAATAACAAACAAGAAGCACATTAAATGGTGGTGGCAATCCAGCCTTGGCACATGAAATCAACACTTTCGAGTATGCTGTTCTATTAGCACCATGGTACTGCACTACTGTAAATGCCGGACACCATTTTGTAAGCTCTCTTTGCCAATTCTCTAATACTGAAGCTGGACATACAACTAGATGCGGCCCAGGATCGTTTTCCAAGTAATCTAACAATGTTAGATATGTAATAGCCTGAAAAGGAAAACACTGAGGTAAGAAGACAGTAAAGAGTATAATTAATAGAGTAGATAAATAGAACGATTGAAATAGTATTATCATTAACTCTACCTGAATAGTCTTTCCAAGACCCATTTCATCTGCCAATATAGCTGCCACATTCAAACAAACAAAGTACTCAATTCTCGCAAAAAATTAAACAAAAAATTTAAAAAAAAAAGCCAATGATTTATGAGACAAACAAAAGGAAACTAAACAAGAGAAAAGAGCTTTCTCCTAATTTTGTATGCTTTAAAAACATTAGAGAAAGTATACACATGCAAAAGGCTAAGTTCGACAATTTTATCGGCTTAACCGCTATAGTCAACTTATGATAGCTATTACAGTTTTATTGTTTTGAAATCAGATACTTTGCCCTACGTTATAGTTATTTTAAGTCTTCTAAATCTCTCAAAAATGTATACCAGAGGTCTAGAAGTCTTGCTTTCAGCAAAATGAAACATGAGTAGATTTTCCATACTAATAATAAAAATTCTCTCAGTTCCATTGGTATATCTAAAAGAAATAGGTGGTATAGATTATGACACAAAATGTTAAATTGCAGCAAAATTCCCAAGTACTGGTTGTCACAACCGAAATATCAGAGTTCATCTACAGGTTGTCAGAAATTGACTTTAGGACCCACGTGCTTACAAAAGCGCACCAACCAAGACGCCAAGTTACGTATGAAGCATACCCAAGGTGCGTGAAGGGTTTAGGGTTCAGGAGTTTAGGGTTTAAAGTTCGGGGATCTAGTTCAAGGCACAACGCTTGACACCTTGAAGCAAAAGACGCACTTAGTGATGCAGTTTCAGCTTTTATTAATCATTCTTTTATTCTACCCTTTTTCTATCCCTTTACATTCACTTTTGTGCCTCATAAAACCATAACAAGATTTAAAGACCTAAAAGAGATTATTTGTGACCTGGGTTTGGATTTTTTGTCAATAGATTTGCACAAAAAGGGTAACTTGTATCAATTTTATATTTGACAATTCACTTTAAGTGCTTGTCTATTCAAACGTGTCGATTTGACAAAAGAAATAGTACTTGACACTCCACTCTAGGCTAAAAATATGAAAGTTAAGCGTGAAAAGTTGTGTTCGACACGCTTAATACTCACTTGCATAGACTCAAAAGTAACATAGCTTGCATCTGTAAGGTGTACACCTTTGCCTTGGGATTCGGATCGTCATCGTCTCAATGTGCATCACGCTGTCTAGAACTTATAAGGTGTATCACGACGATTTTACGACTCTCGCCCAAAGTCTTGCTCACATACACACATGTACTTGTGGCCATGTGGGTACTAGTGTAACACACATTTTTTTTCTGAAATTAAAAATTTGCATTTGTAGTTTCTTTGTTTTCCCTATAAATTGGTGGTTCATATCACGGATCATCTCTGATGTTATATCATTGTTTGTTTATTATAGTAACAGTCATGAAAGAGAATTCCAAGATTACATGTATGATGTATGCAATTAAGCAGATCTTACCTCCACCTATCTTCTTCCTCTTCATTAACAAGAGAAAGTTGACCCCAACCAGCTGGTATGGCTTAAGAAGTGGCTGGAAACCTGAGCTCTCTGCGCCACATGCTGTATTGATATCATCCTGGAAACATTAAAGGTAAGGGACATTGATAAATAAGGGGGTGTAAAAGAGGGAGAGTATAAGAAAATAAAAGAGACATTCAGTTTTAAACCATATCATGTAACCACCTTACCATTTCAAAAGAACTATAAACAGATATAGACACTTATGAAAGGCTAAGAAAACTTAACACAAAACTATCAAATTTGATAAACTGCAGCTTACATTAAGGAGGCACGAGAATATTGTTTTTATGATGCTAAGGATGTTATACTAACCTTGGAGAACGTATACACATTGGCATCATAAAAATTCTTAAGACAGCAAAGAAATCGACCAATTATTGTCAGAACCACTTCGTGAAAACTTATTCTACAATAATTTTGCATGAAATTATCTATGATGGAATGTATGTCATAACTCATATGTCATGAACTCATGATCCTATCTCTTCAACTCGGCTCATTAAGTTCAGAATGGGATAACTCAATGTTGACATATCACAAACTCTACTTTCACCTCATCATTCTTTGGATCGGCTCATACGCTTTTAATAATGCAGATTAAACACTGGCAAGAGACAATGATGAGCTAAGTCTGAGTGCTTCATCCTCCAAGTTTTAGCTAATATCCCTCTCATTTCACGTTTGCCTACTTGCAACATTTACGTTCGCGGAATTTCCTTGGGAGGTGGTAATTGTTCCAGATTAATGGATATCAAAATAAGAAGAATGCAGTGGTAATTGGAGGTGGAAATGAGGAAGATGAGCTAATGAGTACCCCATAAAGTGAAGTAATAGTTATTCACCTCCCCGTAGAGTAACAAATTACCCCTCTATAGGAGTAATAGTTCACTCATCTCCTCCTCTTGCCACTCCCACCTACCACCACTTTCCTCTGTTTTCCTCTTGTTCTGAGGTTTGTTATCCCGGTAACAATTACACTCATCTCAGGTGAAACCTTAGTACTTATTATTCAGACTATCACAAGGACGAGAAGAAACCACTCATAAGCTTAGTTTGAAGAGGCACAAAGCGCACCAAAGTGCTAAGGGGCCGAGGCGACGACGAGCAAAGGCACAGAGTAAAGAAGCGTGCCTTTTAGACACAGCCGTCACAGCCCTATTTTAGTAATAAAATTGTATTTTCCAAATAAAACGTTGGGGAACAATACCTTTTCAGAAACAGTAAAAATTAGGAGTAACATGGAAAATAATTGGCGTAATTAAATATCTAGAGAAAAAGCTATCGAAAATGCATACTAGTTAGTGTTGTTAGGTGAGCCTTATCTAAAAGGCGCGCCTAAAATGCACCAAAGCGTTTGGGCTAGTGCCTCACCCAAGATGCGCCTCAGGCGTGCTTTTCTAAACTATGCTCACAAGATCTTCGCCATGCTCTACAAGAAAACCAGCATGGATTGGACTAGGTAAAAGCAACTACAACTGTCATTGTCCCAAAAACATCACAAACACCTTGATCAACAGCAAAGCATGAACTTCTAAACTGCAAAAAACAACCGAGAGCTACGGAAAAAACTACAATAAGCATTCAAACTTGTGAATTAAGTCCCTGACAATATGTCCAGACTAACAATCCTAACTCAAGGGGCGACAGTTACAAATTCCAAAAGCAAATTCGCAGCATTTTCACCAGTAAACCAAATATATCAGCAAAAAAAACTCGAACAATTACGAAATTCTTCGAACCTGAGTAACAATCCTAACTCAAGGGGCGACAGCAACGAATTCCGAAAGCAAATTCGCAGCATTATGAACAATCGAACATCCTAACGCTAATACGATATACATTCATACTAACATAACATAACAAAACAAATTCAGCTCATTATTCACCAGCAAACCTAATATATCAGCAAAAAAAAACTCAAAAAAATTACGAAATTCGTCGAACCTGAGTAACAATCCTAACTGAAGACGACTCAGTCTCAGCATAACGATCACAATTCGCGGCAGCAGCAGAAGAACCGTAAAGCTCCTTCTTAAGCTCAGCCGAAATTTTAGCACACTTCCTTAACGCTTTACCAACCACATCCTTCTCTCCATTATTCACCGCCACTTCCATCTCCACCTCACTATCGTCGTCCTCGTCATCATCATCATCATCATCAAACGAGTCAAAATCCGCCTCCTCCTCATCCTCAGCCGCTACCGCCACCGCTTCCTCCTCATCATCATCATCGTCAACAATAAACCTCCGGCCAGCGCGAAAACTCCTCCGAACATGACCGACATCATCATCCTCCAAATCCTCCAAATCCTCCAAATCGTCATCAGAAAGCAGCTCAACGACGTCGTCTTCCTCGTCTTCCTCATCCTCCGGCCGGAACTCCTCGTCGCCGTCGTCAGCAGGTGCTCCGCGTCGATAATCGTCGCCGTCGTCGTCGGAGATTTCAATTGTAGATTTTCCGGAAGTTTTGTTACTGTTATTGCGAAATGCGAAGGATTCGATAGGAGGAGGATTGAGGTTGAGGATTTTGGAAGGTTTGAAGTCGTGATGATTATCCCATTCATCGTCGGAGATTTCGTCTAAGTTTCGCTTCATGATTGATTAATTGATTTTTTCTAGGTTTTGGAAGGTTTTAGGGTTGAATTAATGGCGGAAGAAGTAAGAATGGGGGAAAAAGGAGCGCCAAAAGGGAAAAAAGAGAGAGAGTAATAAAGTTGAGTGAGAGAGAAGAGGGAGAAAATGAAAAGGGAGAGGACTGGGAAGGTTGGAGTTGGACTGTTCGACTTGCAGGGTTCGTTGTCCTCATTTTGTGGACTAATTAATATTTAAAGCAAGTTTCATTTCAAACCGATGATATTAGCGTCCATTTAAATTGTAGACGGATAAAATGTGAATATTTCCTAGTAAAAGGTACTATTATCATTGTCAAAAGGTAACGATTTTAGTTATTACCCTATCAATATTACATTGGCGATTTTTGTTATAAAATAGTGACATTTTCTCGCTTAAGTTAAGATTATCTGAAATGAAAATTTATTTCTATTTTCGTAAATTATCAATTTTAAATCCTTGTAAATTTACACATGCTATTTGAAATATTGTTAATATCAACAAGTCTAACAAAAATAATTAATTTTGTATTAAAACATATTTAAGATGTGGTTGTGCATTCAGTTTGTATCGCTTCCAAAATACTATATCTACACAATTAGCGTACGAAAATACGAAAACTAAACTAAAATATCTAGAATGTACAATGATAAGTAAATGATACTACAAATTCTGGAAAATTCGATTACATAAGCGATATCTTGAGTTGTTGCATGCTCTTTCGTTTTCAATGTTGAGGTTGGTTGAAAACTTTGATATTTTGTATGTTTTGCTTTGATTATTGTTGCCTCATTATACTTATCAATTCGGGAATGTATCAAATTACCCCATAACTATGTGCAAATCAGCCTTTTAAGTTTCACTTGTAGCAAATTAGGCCCATAACTTTCTAAAAATGTACAATTAAGCACAAATCAAGTTTT
>LHUT01008444.1:0-10002 GCA_001412135.1 Silene latifolia subsp. alba | reverse complement strand
TATACAGATTATTTCCCACAACTTCAATGTCTCGGCTCAAGAAAAGGAAGCCACACAAATGGCCATTACTATATCCCATGAATCTACAATGCAAGAAGTCATCATGGTAGTTGATGATTTGGTTCAAAAGATCATCGATCTAGAAGCCGAACTTCTGCGTTTGAGAGAGCTCAACACTATCAATGGCGTTTGGGCAGACGATGATGGAGATGTTTTCCTCAAAGAACACCCTCTAGTCAAAGCCTTAAAATATCTTGACGTGGATCATCTTACTTGATTAGGTCGCTCATATCAAAATTTCACCCCGGGACAGAGGAGTAACTCAGATACCAATGAGAATGTCGCGCCTCCAACAGATAATAATGAGGATTCAGCCACTGATCACCTAATGAAACAACTACAGAAGGCATCAGTCTGGCAGCCAGTGGCTAGTTCATTTCCACATCGTCAAGCTTTACTGCAAGCATTGGCTAAACTCAACGTGGGACACGACTCTACTCCGGATGATGTAGTCAATCTAGTCCTCTAGGACTCAATCAAGCTAAGTAACCCAGTTACTTTCTCAGATGAGGACTTGCCACCTTTTGGCGTCACTCACAATCTAGCCTTTTACATCACTGTCACATGTCTTAAGAAGAATGTAACCATGACACTAGTGGATGATAGCTCCGCAATCAATGTCATACCACTTAAAACGCCATATAAGTTAGGCATAAAAGAGTCGGATTGGACCCCGACTAATCAGGGTGTTCGTGCATACGATGGGACACGCGTAAAGTAGTAGGTCTTATTAAACTTACTTTAGCCACTGGGTCAGTTGAAAGAAAGGTTAATTTCCAGATAGTAGACATCGAGGCATTCTTTAACTTACTTCTAGGCTGGCCATGGATTCACACTTCCAAAGCTGTGACATTCACGCTTCACCAAAAGATTACGATCCCTTTAGATGGCCAAGTAGTGACGATCACTTCGTCACCCATTAAGGCAGTAATTGAGAAAATTTCCAATAATCAATTTGTGTCGGATCCAGTACACGAGCTAGGAGGATTCCAGATCATCAATCTTATAGAAAGTGAATTGACTCCCCTATACTTCAACACATATTCTAATCTGGTGGCCAGCCACATACTCAAATCCCAAGGATACTTTGTAGGAATGCCACTAAACCCTATCAGGAATAGTACTTTCCCGTGTTTCAAGGAGGGTCATTCCTAGAAGATACCATTAGGATTGGGATACAAACCTATAAAAGCAGAGGCTTTTAAAATCTAGCTCAAGTTCATAAACCCAAACATCCGGGATTCCAAGTGCGGCCGTATTACCCTACACTGAATGGGTATTTCATCAAGGAAGGAGACCATTAATCTTTTCACGGGTTTCCTGAACCTTCGATAGGAAACAAGCTAACCAGAATCAAAGTGTTTCAGTATTTCTACTTCATACCTCAAGAAATGGTTCCTATTGTCAAAACTCGCCCGACACCTTGTCTCGACGAACAAGCTGTTAGCCTTCTGTTCGGAGAGGATCGATTTGTCACGGCAGCCGAAGATGAGATTATTACGATGATACTACGGGATGACCATTTCAAACCTGCAGCGCTCATCACAGATGTAGATCTAGCCAATCAGGTTAAAGGTTGGAGGAAGTCGATCAAATGGACCAATAATCAAGGAAAGCTCTTCAAGCTCACAACTGAAGAAGGAGAGATGTTCAAAGGAGAACCGGAAGATGTAAAGGTCAAGTCTGAGTCGGATTTGGAGTCGGAACCTGAGTCTAAGTCTATAGAAATCGCTAAAGAGTCTCCTCCTATTGACACTCCCTATCCCATAATTTCTCCTAACGTAGCGTCATCTAGTAACACTAATCTAGGGAATAACCCAGCCACTGTCTCTCTGCCGCCACTGACTACTGTGCAGATGGCTTCTTTGTTTCAGCTATTTTCAAAGATTAATATGAATAAATCTAATTCTGCTTACTCCTCGTATTTTTTTTATTGAAATTCTGTTTATGATGATATTGAGGATGATACTGACCCAGACTCAATCGAACTACCTCCCTACATAATTAAAGAAATACTAGAAGACCGGGAAGGGGCACCAGTTATAGGGAACACTGAACCTATCAACGTAAGGACAAACTTAGAACCCCAAGAACTTAGGATAGGGACGACCTGGACCCAATTGAAAGGGCTCTCTTCATCGACATTGTTCACGAGTTCAAAGACATTTTCACTTGGTCTTACAAGGATATGCCAGGGATAGACATGGATATTGTAGAACATCGAATCCCAATCAAACCAGGTTTTAAGCCTGTAAAGAAGAAGCTTTACCAAATGAGAACATAATGACTCTCAAAATTAAAGAAGAGGTAGACAAGCAATTCAAAGCCGAATTCATCAAAGTTTCCAAGTACTCATATTGGGTGGCTAACATAGTCCCCCTACCCAAAAAGGATGGGCGAATCCGGGTTTGTGTTGATTTCAGAGATATAAACAAGGCCAGTCTGAAAGATGACTTTCCATTGCCACACATCGACATACTAGTAGATGATACAATAGATCACTCGCTCATTTATTTCATGGATGGGTATGCGGAATACAATAAGATAAAAATGGCTGAAAAGGATATGCATAAATTAGCGTTCGTCACTCAATAGGGTACCTATTGCCACACCGTTATGCCATTCGTGTTAATCAATGTTGGAGCAACATATCAACGCACCGCAAATACCCTATTGCACGAGATGATGCACAAAGAGGTAGAGGTATACGTAGATGACATGATCGTTAAATCCAAGGATAGGCAAGGTCACATTGCCAACCTTCGCAAGTTCTTTCTCAGATTGCGCAAGTACAACATGAGACTTAATCCTCAAAAGTGCGCATTCGGGGTAACGTCCGGTAAGCTGTTGATATATGTGGTCGGTCAAAGAGGGATAAAGATTGATCCATCCAATATCAAGGCTTTAATAGAGATGCCACAGCCGCAGACAGAAAAAGATGTTCAAGGTTTCCTAGGCAAGGTACAATATATAAGTCGCTTCATTTCAAAGCTTATTATGATCTGCGAACCCGTATTCAAGAAGCTCAAGAATACGGACCACTCTATGTGGGACGATGATTGTCAAAAGGCATTTGACAGAATCAAGGATATCTTTGCTAAGCCGCCTGTTTTGATGCCACTGTAGAAAGACCAACCTTTATCTCTGTACCTCACAGTCACATAATCAACCATGGGGGCTATACTCGCGTAGACCGCCGAAAAAGAATAAAGGGCTATCTACTACCTTAGCAATAAGTTCTTAGAATATGAAACTAAATGTACACCTTTTGAAAAGACATGACTCGCTCTTGTGTGGGCAACCAAAAATCTACGTCATTATATGCTTAGCTATTCCGTTAGGGTGTACTCGAAGATGGACCCTATAAAGTACATTTTCGAAAAACCCATCCTAAACGGGCTTTTAGCAAGATGGACTTTAATGCTATCAGAGTTCGATCTCAAATATGTACCTGTGAAGGTCATTAAAGGACAGGCGGTAGCCGAATTGTTCGCAGACAATCCAATCAATGATACCCAAGTAATAGATACATGGTCGTTTCCAGATGAAGACATTCTACACGCCAATGTGGAATCATGGGATCTCTGTTTCGATGGGGCTTCCAATGTCATAGGGTACCGTGTAGGAGTATTTCTCATTTCTCTTGAAGGCGAGTATACCCCGATTTCTGTCAAACTCGACTTCGAGGTGACTAATAATGCGACAGAATATGAGGCATGTCTCATTAGTTTACAAACAACGGTTAGTTTAGGCATCAAGAGACTCCGAGTTCATGGCGACTCGTCCTTAATCATTAATCAAATTACCGGATCTTGGAAAACCAGAGTGAAAGCCTTGCACCATATCAAGCCAGGAGAGATCAAGTCGCTCAATTCTTCGACCAAGTTGTCTATTTGCATCTACCTCGAGAAGAAAATCAGTTTGCAGACGCTCTTGTGAAACTTGCATCCTTGATCAACATGCCTGACAACATGATGGAAATACCGTTATGCATCGAGCGACGGTCCGAACCGGCTTATGTCGACTTTCTTACCGATAAAAACAAAAATCAAGAGGTGCCTTCGTACCAAGCCATTTTGAATTACAAGCTCAACGACGAATACCCGCTAGATATGGAAAAGAGGGGACAACGAGCAATACGTTTACTGGCATCTCAATATGTCCTGAATCAAGGGGAGTTTTACAAGAGAACGCCACAAGGCGTCATTTTNNTTGATCATTCAAAAGCAAAGAAAGCTATGGAAGAAGTACATGATGGTGTCCTCATGCGAGTGGACCAATGATGGCAAAGAAAATAATGCGTCTAGGCTACTACTAGATGAGGATAGAAACGGATTGCATCAAATACGTAAGACATTGCCACAATTTCCAGATCTTCAGGAATGTGCAACACGTCCCACCATTTCTTTATTTCATTGTAATTTATTTCTTTGTAATTTCTTTATTTCATGTAATTTATCTTGTATGATTTGTTTTCTTGGCTTTCATATGTAACGAACCTAAATTTCAACTTTGACCCCCAATTGAGTGATAAATTGCTTGCTAATCAACATAGTATATATTCACACGCTAGGTTTAAAATATGGATGTTGCATAGCATACATAAAATTGACAACATATCGAATATAAATAACTTCCCTGATCAATAGTAAACGCCGCTATCAAGGCGGGTGGGATTAGGTGTTCGAATAAAGAGCTTCCTAATACGTACCTTCAAACCTTACTCTGATATCTGTGAGCATCCGTGTTCATTGGAATCGAGAGAGTAATTCTAGACATAGAATGCTAAGGGTAATAAATTTCTTAGTGTTCATGTCACTACTTTGTGTCTTGACATGGCATGAAGTATTCGAACGGTTCCAATTTTCCATAAAATTGGTGGCAACTCCACAAATTCAGGTTTATTAAACCTTTCGCCAGTTTCAATGCCTTTTATATCGGTAACGGTGCATGACATGCTTTGTCCAATCACAGTTCCGTGGGAGAAGTGTCTTCGCCTCAAAATCTAAGCAACGCGCAGGTGCGTGCGGCGCGGATGGCTTGGTTCACAGTTTGGGTCACTCCGGGCCAGTTAGCACCTTGGGGCGGGTTCCCGAGGCATTTTTGGAGGACATTGTTGAGGAGGAGCCTGTTTTTGAGGCTGTTGGTGCTGAGAGGGTTGCTGAGGCTCGGAAAGAGCCTAGGGTAGTTGCTGGTGTGAGAGGGACTCGTGTGGAGTCCACGGCTGGTACTTCTGGGAGGAGGATCACCAGTAGGAGGAGAGCTCCTCGGGTCTCCTGGCAGGAGCTTGAGAGGGTCGTGCGGGTTTTTGAGAGGGGTCCTCGTCATGCCGAGCAATCTTGCAGTGCGAAGAGACGGAGGCGGACGGCGCTTTTGTTAGGGAGTTTGAGAGTAGGCGAGTTTGGGTTCGGCGAGGGACGAACCTTCATGCAACGTCTGCTTGGGCCGAGGGCTGGGACAGTAGCCAGTTGCTTTTGCGGCTTGACACCCACATCTCTTACCGTGCCCACGAGGGCTAGGTGAGTTTGCTATTTTGCTGGGCTTCGTCACTTTTGTTGTTTCTAGCCTAAATAGGCGTTCTGATCCTGTTTGATATTTTTTGTATTTCAGGAGGCTGCTACCATGAGGACGTTCTTAGGCTTCTCAACTTGCATGGGTTTCTACGACATCCTGCGAGCAGGTTCTAGGTCATTTATAGAGAGGTCGGCCATGGGCCCGCTGGTCGTTGCTTGGCGCGAGATTCACGAGGCTTCTATTAGGTTGAACCTGTGTTTGATCCGTGCCATGTTGGATCGTTACTGGGACATGACGTCATTGTTCCACATTCAGTTTGAGGAGACCAGCATCACCTTAGAGGATTTTGCTATGGTGTCGGGTCTTCATTGTGGCGAGACGTCAGTCGAGTTTCCGGTGACACCGGAGAGAGTGTCTTCTACCGTGAGTGCGGGTTTAATCGACAATATTTGTTCTCCGCTGACTGACGTTATCCTTTTCTCGATGGCGAACTCTTACGTGAGAGATCACTTCAAGGTGAGAGTGTCCGGGTTCATTCCAGTGCCGTTGGCGAGTCCTAAGACTGAGGATCAGGCTGACGCGGAGGAGGCACGATTGTGGTTGTTGTACTTTCTAGGTAGCACGTACTTTGGTGACAAGGGTGAGCGCTTGTTGACCAAAGTACTCCCGTTGCTTGTTGACTTGGACGTCTTGGGTTAGTACGACTAGGTGACGCCTGCTTTGGCCCGATTGACTCACTACCTGCACAACGCGGTCCGTCCAGAGACGATGGACGAGGGGAGTGCTCCTACTTTGGTTGCTTCCGGCTTCATCCTGGAGGTACGGGTGCTTCTTGTGGTGAAGTTTTGCTTTTGTTTTGCTTTTTTTTTTGTGGATTTGTGGGTGTTATCATTCGACGTTTTTGAAAGGTGGATATTTTGTGGTTGTTCTATTTTATGTTTCAGGCTTGGTGGTTTTCTTACCTGCCCGCCTTGCGTCTGAAGACGGTGGGCGAGGCGCCTCTGTTTACCCGGCTGTGAGGGATTGGACGGTGGATGAGAAGAAGTCCACCAAATCGACTTACTTGGACTGTAGACGTCAGATGAACGTCATTCGGTTTGGCGATGTAAGTTTCTATTTCTTATGCAGTTTGTTGCGAGACCGTGGGAGCACTACACATGGGTGTCTGACTTTTTTGAAGAGCGCTTACGGCCTCGTAATTGTTGTCATCTGTACTTACAGATGGCGATTGAACCAGTCTGTTAACTTGGTGAGCGTTTAGCTCGCCAGTGCTTCAGCAAGACTTTTGCGGTGCCTGTCGACCCGCCTAAGGTGCTGTTTCAGGATTCGACGCCTGACGAGGCTTCAGAGCACCTTGACGGTCGTGGAGGTGAGGTGTTTTTGTTGCCGGGGGTGTCTTACGAGACTTTCCGCTTGTTGAGGCTTGCTTGGTATCCGATTGAGGTACGTCTTCATCACCCTGTATTTGTTGCTTTTGTTTTTGGTAAAGGGAGTTGGCGGTCTTTTTTATGTGGTTTCCTAAAAAGGGTGTTGACCACCTCAGGAGGACCCAACCCCCAGCTTTCACGGCATAGACCACCTACTTGGGACTGTGTGGTGAGGAGTTGGAGTTGCGTCTGCTAGAGTCTGGGGTTCCTGAGGTGACCGACGTCTTCATAGAGTGAAGGCTGACAGTTTTGAGAGTGAGTTTGTGGTTTGAACTCTTTCGTCCGGGTTTTGTTTTTGAATTGTGTTATGTTTTTTTTTGTTGTTGAGTGTTTTGTTTTGTTGTGTAGGTGTCGACTGTAGTCATCAAGGCTTTGAGGCAGATGGCTAACTGTTGGAGGGCACTTTCTAGTGACCTGACGGGGAGGCTCGACTCGGCTCGTCCAAGTACCTTTTATTGGTTCTCCTTGTGATTTGCTTTTACTTTTCTTTCATGGTTCGCGAGCTTGATGATCCATGTTATGTTTTGAAGAGTACTGTGGATCCGGCGGAGTTGGCTCGGGTCAGTGCTGATTTTGATGAGGCGAGAGCGACGATCCAGGCACAGGAGTTTGGACTCACCACTCGAGACCAAGATTTGAGGCGTCGCGAGGAGGAGCTACGGAGTCAGGATGCTCAGATCGTTTCTCTTAGAGCTCAATTAGCTATAGTGGAGGCTTCTCGCAGTGCTTCGGAGCCGGGGATTGTGATGGAGCGGGAGACGCTGAAGAGTTCTTCTGAGAGTGCATCTGACTGCGAGACCGTGTTTGGCCTGGCTGCGACTCTTGGTGATGGCGCAATTGGCCCGCCATGAGGTGTTGAGTAGTTTGTAGTTGCCTTTCGGACTTTGGTTGTATTTTGTGTATAGGTATATTGGCTTGAGGCGGTTTTGTATATATGGCCTTTTGTGTGTATTTGGTTTGTTGTTTTTTTTGCTTGGATTTTTGTGTGTTGTGTATCGGAAAAGTGCGGTCGATGGACGGCTTCTCGCTTGCCTTGCTAAACTTGTAACTGCAATGTTAGTGTTGAAAACAGGCAACAGGCAGCACATATTTACGCATTCACATATGCACATAAACACGTAAAAACAGGCAAAAATGCTGTTGAAATAACCGCGATGACTCGAAGTTAAAAATTGAAATTGCTTATTTGAAATTGAATTTTTGAAAGTTCTGCGACAAAATGTCATGCTTGGATTTTGCCAAAGGGATTATTTTGAAATTCTAAAAAATTTATTCGTGTTTGAATTAAATTCGAAAAATTGTGTCGAATTTTGCCGAAATTGATTTGCAAGTTAAATTGAAACTCAAACCGTCTTTTGAATTTAAGACGAGGAGTTTGTAAATGTGCTGTTTTTTGAATTTTGCGAAATCGAGACTCGAATTTTTCGAAGGCGAATTGCGAGATCAAAATTTGTAAAATTGATTTTGCAAAATTTTTTTGTCAAGGAACGATCCGTCGCGGATTGGTGCGACTAGCCCTTCCGTCCTTTTTAAAAAAGAAAAGAAAACTCGTATGTTTAAAGTTGAGTCGCGAAAACCGTGTCGAATTTCTTAAAATGTGAATCCATGGAAATGTGAGTGTGAGAAAAAACAAAAATTCCTGGGCTAGTCACAAGAGACGCGAGCATGATGAGGCCGCAGAAGAAGAGGAGCTTGGGTCCCAAGGAGGCTTTGGGCCGCGTGTGGGCTCGGCTTGGGCAGTGTCGGAGCCCGAGTGGGGTGGTTGTTGTGGATCCATTGAGAATCCGTTCCGAGGAGGAAATTCGTGCTAGGCGAGCTAGCAAGAAGAACAAGTGGAAGATGCGCCCCGAAGGCAAAGGCAAGAGTAGGATGGAAGAGTGAAGATCTGCCTCCCCTGTTTATTAATATGTTGTATAAGTATTTGGGTGTGTATCATTATTATGTCATATTAGTTGTGTATTGTGCTTGTGTGTGTTAGTTTTACTATGTAAAATATCCAAGTCGGTGCTCTAGCTTTGCAAGTCGTGGACTCGCTTAGCATCTTATTGTTGTCAAGTTTGTAATTCCACCTATTTAATTAAATAAGGGAATTACTCGAGTTTGAAAATTGTTGTGGAGATTTGTTGCTTCTTCATCCATTTCTTCAAGGTAATTCGATTTGAATTATCCTAAACTTGCACATGTGAAGGGGGATTTATTGTGGAAAAGGAGAAGGGCTTTTTTTTTTGTTTTTCGCTTTTTGTTTTGAAAAAGGGGTATGCTTGTTTTTTGTTTTGAATTTTGTGTGGGTTGTTGTTTTTGTTAATGTGGGTGTGGTTGTATCGTTCTTGTGTATGAAAGAACCGCCTACGTATTCGCGTGATGCGAAATAAAACCATGCTCGTAGCTCAGGTGCTTTTGTTTGTTTGTGTTTGGTGGGTGGGATGGTTGTGTCCTTCTTGTGTAAGAAAGGACTGCCTACTTATTCGCGCGATGCGAGATCAAACCATGCTCGTAGTTCAGGTGCTTTTGTTTGTTGGTGGGATGGTTGTGTCCTTCTTGTGTAAGAAAGGTGTGCCTACCTATTCGCGTGATGTGAAATCAAACCATGCTCATAGTTCAGGTGTTTTTTTTTTTGCAAATGGATGGGGCTTTTGACAGATCAAAACCTACTGGAAACATGGCAAGGTGCTGTAACTTAGACTCGATAAACATGCAATTTCAAATCAGAACTTTGGAGGAATTCACTTGAGAGTTGGTTGCGGTCGTTAAGAAGGGTTGTTGATGCTGGGTTGTGGCCACTAGTCATGAAACTGGAGGTGGTTGTTGGTTCTAAGTTCAATTTAGTATTCCTTGAGTTAATCTAGGTTGGTTGGGTTTGTGAACTCTTCCCCGTCTAGGTCACTCAATCTGACTGCGCCCCCTAAAAGGATTTTCTTGACTACGTAAGGTCCTGCCCAGTTAGGTTTGAATTTCCCCCTTGGATCGACAGGTAACAGTGCTCGAACTAACTTGAGGACCA
>LHUT01008442.1:0-10004 GCA_001412135.1 Silene latifolia subsp. alba | reverse complement strand
GCAACATATCTGTAGGCCTCGTCAGGAGGATGGGTTCAATGTTAAGGAGTTACTTTCCTTGAATAAAGCTTTGACAACAAAATGGATATGGATTTGGTTGCTTGGCAATGATTATGTAGGGATATGGGTTGCCTGGAATCGTGCCAATACTTTCCCTACTAGTTCTATATGGCACACTACTATGAAGGACAAGTTCTCTAAAAGTATGTGCAGCATCATTAAGGTAAAAGATGAGATTGTGGACAAAGCTGGGTCAATTGATGATGGTACGTATATCCCTTGTTAATAGCTGGATCAGGAAGGGAAAGTTCCAGGTGGCTATAGCTTATGACTGGTTTAGGTCTAAGGGCAGTGCAGTTCATTGGAATAAAGCTTTGCAGGGGAGAACAGTTATCCCTAAGCATAGGGTTACTGCTGGTTTTTCTGCTACAAAATGCCTGCCCACAGTTGATCTCCTTAACATTCGAGGAATGTGAAAAGTTAATAGATGTGTATTATGCAAGTCCCAAGCTGAATCCCACAGACATCTCTTTTTCAAATGCTCCTACTCTCAGGAGCTATGGAATGGTCTGCTGTATTGGATGGATATCACAGGCAGAAGCAATGATCTCGGCATTGTACTAAGATGAATTGCTAACTCTAAGGGACAGAGGCATTGGAAGCATGAATGGAGGAAGTGTTGCATAGCTGCTGTTGTATATCATCTGTGGCAAGAACGAAACAAACGGATATTCTTAGGGAAAAAGTCTACTGTTATGCAACTTCTTAGCCAAATTAAATTTGCTATTAGGACTAGACTTTTTGCTTGTATGGCTATTACCAGATGCCCCTCTTGTTGAGACTAGACTGTATTCTTAGAATGTTTTTCTTCTAGTGGATAGAGCTTTGTAAGTTTTTATCCTCTTTTTCCCTTGTGGATGAATAAAAAAGAGGCATATCTTCTTGAAAAATAATAATAATAATAATAATAATAATTATATTTATTAATATTAATACTATTACATAAATAATATTACTATTATTATATTACAATTACAACTACTACTACTACTACTACTACTACTACTACTACTACTACTACTGTTGTTGTTGTTGTTGTTGTTGTTGTTGTTGTTTTAATTTTTTTTTTGCAAGAAAGGTATCTCCATTCTTATTCATCCAAAATGGCAATAAAAGAGGAGTAGACTTACAAAAACTATCCTCTAATAAGCCTAATAAAAGGCTCAACAACAACTATCAACTAACCTCTTTTACTCAAGGAGAGGTTGCTGACACTAGGTATTGATGATGATGCTGACTGCTTGTTGTGTGGCAGGGGGATAGAAACTCATGTTCACTTGTTCCAAACTTGTGAATATACAAGGAAGTTTTTTGATGAACTTGCCAAACTGTTAGGTGTTGCTCTACCTGTAATTGATCTGTTGCAACTGATTGAAACAGGACAACATTCACAGTTGAAGAAGGGTGTGCTGTTGTGTGTTGTACTTGCAGCATATTACCACATCTGGTTCCAACGAAACAAAGCTAGAGTTGATGGCTGCTTACTTAGGCCTACTCTAGTAACTGCACAAATAATGAAGGTTGTTAAAATGCGAGTAGGTTCACGGCTTAGCCAGGTTTAGCTAATCGAGATGTATCTTGGCTAAGTAGTGTTAAATTGTACTTGTAGTCTCTTTTGTAAGGGACTGAAATTGTGCTGTACCCAAAATGGTGTAGTTGTAACTCTTTTGTTACGGTTTAATGTAAATCTTACATTTCACCAAAAAAAAAAAACAAAAACTATCAACTAACTATTGAGGTGCTCTATTACATCATTGAGCTCTCTACCATTACTTTGAGCAATTAGTCTAATTCCAACAATGTACTTAATATGCTTCAGCAAAATGTTTGCATTCCGCTCCTGCCCTTTGAAAAACCTCAAGTTCCTCTCTTGCCAAAGTTGGTTGATTACCATAGTAAGAGTTAGGACATACCACATGTGCTTCCAGTGCCTTCGATGCCGTCTACTTTGACTTCATCTAAGCTCCCTCTGCAAATCCATGGGCGGACACAGGATGGACATCCAGCTCAGCAAAGTTTCCCAGATTAATTTTGAGTAAGAACATTGAAAGAATAAATGAGAGTGAGTTTCAGTATTCCCCTTGCATAGAGGGCACCTATTGATAAGGATAAGCCCCTTCCTTATGATGTTATCAGTTTCAGTGACCCTGTGAGCTGGTATAATGGTAGGATGAGCAAGGATAGTGGACCAAGTGGTGACAGTACCCGTGGCTCTAAGTCCCTCATAAGCGGCTGCAACAGTAAATGTCCCATGTTGCACACAATTATCAATGAAAGCCTGTGTGGCATTCAAAGTCCCAAATTTTTGAAGACAATAATCCTTCATAGCCAAAATGCCCCTGAAGCTTTTTGAAAATTTGTCAGTAGTTTGAACAGTCCAAATAGTACTGCCATTCAGGGTGTAAACCTTATGCTAACAAGCCCAAAGACTATCAGAGTGCTCAAGTCTCCAAATCCAACGAAGGAGCAGTGCTTTATTCCAAGATAGCATCTCCTTAATTCCAAAGCCTCCCTCAGACCATGGAAGACAAATGGATTTCCAATTCTTGAGTGTCATGTGTCTACACCCATCAGAGATTTGCCAAAAGAAATTTTTGCTCAGTTTATGAACCACCTTAAGAACCCCCCTTAGGTAGCAAAATGGTAGAGCACCGGTAAGTTTGCAGGCCAAGCAGAACTGAATTGATTAGCTGTAAACGTCCATCATAACTCAGAAAAGTTGAGATCCAATGATGTATATCTCCCTGCATCTTAGTAATAAGCGAGCCAAAATGGTCAAGACAAAGTCTGGACACATTGAGAGGGACCCCTAAGTATCTGAAGGGGAAGGTACTGGGGGAGAATTTAGTGAAATCTAAGATTGCTGATTGAACAACAGGGTGCACACCTCCAAAATAAATGGAAGTCTTATCAGGATTAGCTATGAGCCCTGATAGCCTGCCAAACTTGTTAAGCACATGAACAACTGCAGTAAAAGAAGGTAAATCACCCCGTGTAAAGATCATTAAGTCATCTGCAAATATGAGGTGGGTAAGATTTAGCTGAGTGAACTTTGGATGATAAGAGACATTTGGCTGTTTGCAGATGTCTCTCAAGTACCTAGAGAGCACTTCCATACTTAAAACAAAGAGATATGGGGAAAAGGGATTCCCCTGCCTCAAACCACTCTTGCCTTTGAAGAAACCGTGACTAGCACCATTGATTTTCACAGAAAACCAGGAACCAGTGACACAATTCTTAACCTATTTGATAAAGATTGTAGGGAAATTAAAAGCAGTCAACATGCTTTCAATAAAGCTCCATTGCAAGGTGTCAAAAGCTTTGCGAATTTCTACCTGCATTAAGCATCTGGGAGTTAGGTATTTTCGTCCATAACCCTTGACCAAAGCTTGAGATAGCATCACATTCTCAAATATATCCCTGCCTTTAATGAAAGTAGCTTGTTCTCCTCCAATAAGATTAGGAAGGATAGGTTGCATCCTTTTAGCCAAAATCTTGGTGATAACTTTGTAGACAATAGAGCAACAAAAAAATGGGCTTGTAGTCAAGGACACTATCTGCAACTTTTTTTCTTAGGAATAAGAGAGATGAGAGTAGAATTAGCCTGTTTAGATAAATTTCCAGTTCTGAAGAAATTATCAATAGCTTTGCAAAAATCTTCCTCAATCACTGGTCAGGAATGTTTGAAGAACTCAGAAGAAAACCCATCAGGTCCAGGACTCTTATCAGAGCCTATACTGAAAAAGCTTCATTAATCTCAGCTTGACAAACAGGCTTTTGTAAATTATGCCATTCCTCGGTATTAACAATGCCCCTTTGAGCAATATATTCCTTATCAAGAGCCTCAACAGGAGTAGCCTGTCCCAGGAGACTAGAATAATAGTCTACAAAAGCAGAAGCAACATCCTCAGGCCCTGATCTAAGGATACCATCCTTGTCTTTTATTACACCAATCATTTGCTGAGCTTTCCTTTCAGCAATCTTGGCAAAAAAGATTTTAGAACTACATTCATCATTGTTGACAGATTGAATCTTAGCTTTTTGTCTAAGCATGCTTATTTTAGCCTTCTTCAAAGTACTAAACTCTTTCAGAAGATCTTGTTCTTTGTGAATAAGAGAGTCAGATAAAGGGTCAGACTGTAAAGCAGACAGACAGACATGCAGAGCAGTTCTAGCCTCCTGGACTTGCTAACTCAGATTAGTAAAATTAGCTTTGTGTAAGCTAAGCAAAGCTGGCTTTAGACTCTTCATTTTACTGAAGAGAATGTGCATAGATGTACCATAATGAGGGCCCTTCCACTTGTTCTTAACAATATCATCAAAGAGAGGGGACTCAGTCCAGCAATTTAAAAAACAGAAGCGTTTCTTGACAAGCATATCAGAGAAAGCAGTGACTAGTACAGGGGAATGATCTGATATTCCTGCAGGAGGGAAAAAAGGTAGTTGAATTGGGGTAGCTATTTTGCCAAAATTGATTGACCAAGGCTCTATCCAACTTTGACCAGACTCTAGTACTAGTTTCTTACTTGTTCGTCCAAGTAAATTCACAGCCTGTCCCAGTAAGATCATCAAGTCCTGCTTGCAAGAGACTTTGATTGAACTAAAAAATGTCATTCAAATCAGAAGGGGTATTGCTAATTCGCTCAGTCAGGTCTCTCACAACATTAAAATCTCCTAAAAGAAGCCATTCCTCACTAATTTTTGAAGCCTCAGCTAATTCGCTCAGTCAGGTCTCTCACAACATTATTATTATTATTATTATTATTATTATTATTTTAAATATTTAAGTCCTTTTTGAGGGGGTTAATCTTAAGTTTAGTTAGTTAGATCATTAAATTTAGCTCAATACAATTCACTCAATTTAAATCAAGTTAAGTTATATTAATTTAATTTAATTTGATGTTAGGTCTTAATCTTTTAGACTAAAATTATCTAAATTGAATTGAATTGCACTGAACCGAAGTTGTAAAAGCTCTCACATCATTAAAATCTAAGGTTCAATATTAGGAGTTTTGCAAATGAAAATTCAAAACATAAACTAGTTAGGCAGTTATTTTTGTTAATTTCAACTTCTATTCAGCTCATTTCAGTTCAACTCAACTCATTTTAGTTCTACTCCATTTATTTCAGCTTTATTCATTGCAGTAAATTTCAATTTAGTTCAATTTCATTCAGCTCACTTCAATTCAATTCAGCTCACTTCAACATAATTCAATTTAGTTCGGCTCTATTCAGCCTAAAAAAACAAGGCCTTACTCATTGAGTCTTGGAAATAATCCTCCAAGAAATGCACCTAATGAACACTTATATATGGAGTAATTATTTTCCCTTAAAAATTCTATAGTTTAGAGGACAATCATCAAAAGGACCAAAAAAAAAAACCTCTAATATTCAGTATAAAATCATTATTCCCTCTCAAGCTTTTTGACCGTTAGATCGTTCCGAAACAAAATCTGAACACTGAAAAAGTATTGGAAGGTATTGCCCACACATTTTGAGACCCTCCAACCTTGATCACTTCCATACTAAAATTATAGTAAACTTGTAACTACTCCCCACTTTCTAATTAAGTAAAGCAAGATTATCAACACACCAATGATGGCTCATCCCCTTGAAACAATGGTAGACACACCACCATCACCACAACCATCTTCAACAACAACATCCACCGCCTCATCTCCACACTACATAACCGAAATCAATGCCGGTCACTACCAGGCCCTCTTAGAAGACAATACCAACTACTTCAAAGACCAAGAAACCGACCTATCCGACCTCATCCGTGTCTCAGACAACAGCTCAATCCTTCACATAGCCGCCAGTACTGACCAAAATGAGCGTATGATCCACTTCATTGTCGGAGAAAGTTCGACACTTCTTACTCGTTCCGACTTAAAGGGTGATCTTCCTGTTCATGTTGCTGTAAGGGCGGGTCATGAAACGGTTGTAGAGAACTTGGTTAGCTTGGCTGATCTAGTAGAGAATTTTAGCGGGTCTTTGATGTTGGAAAAAGAGAATAAGGAAAAGAACACTGCACTTCATATTGCATTGGAGAATCAACAATTGGATATGGCTGTGTATTTGTTTGGAAAATGTTCTCGAGTTTGTAATTGGTTAAATGAGCAAAATATATCACCTTTGTATTTAGCAATTAAAGCAGGATTCTGGGATCTTGTGGAAGAAATGATTTTAAAAGGAGATGATTCAAGTTTGAGGATTTCTAAGGATCAATTGCTCAAGCACTCTGTTATTCATGCTGCAATCATGGCAAAACGCAGAGGTGTCACACTTATTTTTTTCATTTAATTTGAAATATAAACCAAGTTTGTTTATCGTTTTTCTAACACGTATCCTAAAGACATATTTTAAGCTAGCTTGTCTCGCTTAAAAGTGAAAAAAGTGATTTTATACTTCGATTTTCCATGATATTTTTCTTAAATGTTTCTGTAAGTTATAACTGTTTATCTATATTAAAATTTATAATTCTTTGTTGAGATGGTTTTCTTGCTCACAATTCCTATGAATCAATTGTCATTTGAATGGAGAATATGTTTGTAACCGGCGATGGAGCTAGATGGGGGTTAGTGAGTGCAGTCGTCATACTAGCCCCTGCTGAACAATGAAAAATTAGAAATTTTTAGTAAAAAATTCAATTTCTAATTTACTTCCTAAAAATAGTAGTTCGCCTGAGTGTATTTGATAAATGAATAGGCGGTACATAAGCGTTGTTGAAATACTGGGATAATGTTGCATTGATTTGTGCAATTAAATGCAGATATCCTAGAGAAGATCATAGAACAATACCCAGAGGAGCTATTACTACATTCAATGGACGAAAAAGGAAGGAGACCGCTTTCCTACGCTGCTTACATAGGCTTCCTAGACGGGGTTGATTGCATAATCAACATGAAAGACAAAAACAATCAATCAAACACCCTATACCGGAGCCAAGCCTTCAAGGCAGATCAAGACGGGTCATTTCCAATTCACATGGCATGTAGCGGGGGCCACATCGATGTAGTCGAGAAATTGCTCTCTAGCTTACCTGATAAAATGAGGTGGTTGCTCAACCAAAAGGGTCAAAGCATTCTACATGTAGCTGCTCAAAGTGGAAAGGCTGAGGTTGTTAAGTATCTCTTAAGGCAACAAAATTTGGTAACAATGATTAATATGAAAGATAATGATGGGTATACTCCCTTGCATTTGGGTGCTTTAGGGAAGCATCCTAAAATTGTTTATGTATTAACTTGGGATTCAAGGACTAAGTTGAACCTACAATGTAAGAATGGATTGACTGCTCTTGACATAGCTGAGCATTGTGGGGATGATCCTTCTTTTGAAGAGGTATGTATCAATCTTCACACTATTATTTTTTTTTTGTAGAAAACCATAAAGGCTTTAAATTATATTACTAATATCTGCAGCGGCTACATTACCAAACTCTGCCAGCAAATCAGTCGTCCAAAATCGTCTACCATGAATCCATGGCATAGCATGTGCTAGCTTATGTGCTAACTTATTTAAATTCCTACTAACGTGCTTAAAAACAATCGACTCAAAAAATAAACTAAGCTGTCTAATTTCCTCATAAATCAGAAATAATTCACTCCTACCATTTCTCTGCTTCATCAAGTCTTCAACCACGATCAGACAATCGCTCTCAACAATGACGTTCCTGGACTGCATCCTTCTAGCTTCTGTCAGACCCAACAATATCGCTTCAGCTTCCGCCATTGCTACATCACCCCATGTTCCTCGCTGCAACACCACCGCCCACTCAACACCGCCAACCGAATCCCGACAAACCGCACCCAGCCCCACACCCACCCCCTCCATGACTCCAGCATCCGTATTTATCTTAGACACCCCCAACTCCGGCGGCACCCAGCTCCCTAGCCGAAACCCCTCCACACCACTCGGCACACTTTCACCTTGCACCGACTCCATTTCCCAGACAACACCCCAAATCCTCCGCATAATCCCTCCCGCGTCCCACCTTTCCCCCTCAAAAACCAGCTTATTTCTCCGTTCCCATAAAACCCAGCATGTGACAAGGAACAAAACCCTCTCCTTCTCCCCCAGCTCCCTTAAAACAGCCTCCAACCAATCCCTCACCAACATATCACCCCGCCATACACCCATATCAACCCCCACCTCCTCCCAAACTTCATCACCCCAACCACAACCCCTTATAGCGTGAAAACAAGACTCTCGTTCACTATGACAACGAGGACATGCTACATCACCACTACCCAACCGACGAGCTATATTATCCTTCGTAGGAATCGCATCATGGCATAGTTGCCACATAAAAACTTTAATACGTGGGAGAACAGGTACCTTCCAAATCACCTTCCATAACCAACCTTCATTCGCAAAATCAGACTGCCCAACCTCCGACTCACCATCCTCTACAATCAACTTATACCCGGTCTTCACAGAGTACTCCCCATCACGCGTATGATCCCACACCCAACTATCCACAGCTCCCACCTCCCCAAGACGAATGCCTTTAATTCTCACTGCTTCGAAAGGCAAGAACATACTATCAATCTTCGCCTCATCCCACCGGCTCTCACCATCAACCATCAACTCAGCTACTCGCATATCAATATCGGCGTGACCCCGAGGAGAGATAACACACCTCGATTTCGTTCCCGGGACCCATGGGTCCGTCCAAACCTTAATATCACCACCCGAACCAATACGACGACGGACTCCAAGACCCATAACCTCATTCGCACCAACGATGCTTCTCCACGTATAACTCGGATTATTTCCAACCTCAGCATCCATAAAAGAACAATTAGGAAAATACTTACCTTTCAAAACCCTCCCCATTAAACTCCCATCCTCACATATTAATCTTCAAGCTTGCTTAGCTAACAAAGCCCTATTTAAATCTTCAAAATCACGAAAACCGAGCCCACCTCTCACCTTAGGCCGACACAAATACCTCCAAGCTACCCATGACATTTTCCTCTTACCATTATTCGAACCCCACCAGAACCTCGACACCATAGAACGTAACTCATCACAGAAATTGGTAGGTAGTCTAAAAACACTCATCGCATAAGTAGGAATAGATTGGGCCACTGCCTTTATCAGAGTCTCCCTACCAGCTCGGCTAAATAGCATACCCCGCCAACCCTGCAACTTATTATTCAACTTGTCACGCACCACCCTAGTGAGAACCTGCTTCGAATGCCCAATCACCGTGGGCAACCCCAAATACATGTCATGTTCGGCAACCACACGCACACCAAGGACAACCTCAACAGCTAGCCGTATGCGCTCCTCAGTACCCTTACTAAAAGACACAGTTGTCTTTTCCTTACTCACTAATTGACCCGATGCCATCTCATACCTATGAAGAACTTCCATAACACGTTGTGCCTCCCTCACATTAGCTTTGACAAAAATAATACTATCGTCTGCAAAGAAAAGATGCGTAACCACCGGTGCTTGAGGCGCAACCCGTATCCCATGTATAGCCCCTCTTTCACATTCCCTTCGCAACATACTAGATAGGACTTCAGCACAAAGAATAAATAAATATGGCGAGATGGGATCGCCTTGACGTAACCCCCGCATCGGAATCACTTCCCGTGAAGGAATCCCATTAATTAAAACTCCATATGTAACAGAACTAACACACCGCATCACATTACTTACCCACCCATTATCAAAACCCATAGCCAGAAGAACCTTATGCAAGAAAACCCACTCCACTCTATCATATGCTTTTGCCATATCCAACTTCAAGGCTAAATGACCCCCACTTGTCCTCGAATTTTTCATATAATGAAACAGCTCAAAGGCAACTAAAATATTATCAGAAATCAACCTCCCCGGGGTAAAAGCACTTTGATTCTCCGAAACCAGCATACCAAGAAATAACTTAAGTCTATTAGCTAAGACTTTAGAAATAAGTTTATATAACA